>CAAKHG010051088.1:9387-42504 GCA_901007715.1 Dactylopterus volitans
TTTTTTGTTTTTTTTTTTTTTTTTTTTTTTTTTTTTTTGTTTGTTGTGTGGGGGGGGGGGGGGGGGGGGGGGGGGGGGGGGGGGGGGGGGGGGGGGGGGGGGGGGGGGGGGGGGGTAAGAGTGATGACGGAGAAAGACGACAGTCATGTACCACAAAGGTATGTGGTCAGGTTCTAATCCAGATCTACAGCGTATGGTTTGCCCCAAGACCAACTTAACCGCCAGTGTGGCCAAATTCTTATTTATAATAATACCCAGCTCCACCAGTTACTACCCCTCCCGCTCTTTCCTACCCGACCGGAGCATCTCCCGCCCCCACCCCACCGTAGACCCCTACCTCCACCGCCTCCCCCTTCCCTCGTATCCTTTAACGTTGGCCCGCCGCATGATTTCCCCTCACAGAAATTGTTGCTCTGGTGGAACATTTAATGTACAGTGGCTCAGATTTCGGCCTCCGCAGCGCACGACACAGTTTTCCAGCCAGCCACAGTCTGCACACAAGGCACTTCCTCTACCCTGAGCAAGAAGAAGAAGAAGAAGACGACGAAGAAGAAGAAGAAGAGGGGATGAGCAAGGCCATGAAGAGGCAAGCGAGCTGAAGAAAAAAACCCTGACGGAAATAGGAAGTGCAAGAGTGTGAGTGAGGCCGGTCCTGTGTGTTCTATAGCATCGCTCAAGTCCAGAAGCCTTCGGGGATGCAAAAGCTCAACCATGACTGGACGGCTCCACAGTTTATTCACTCAGTGTGCAAGTGTATGGCTCCGGTCTCAGTCCCCAGTGGTATCCAAGTCACTGAAGTCTCCTCTTTTGCCGCTTTTTCCCCTTCCCGGAGCCTCTTATTTGCTCTATTTTTTCACCTGCTGCTCATTGGGGCAGATTTATGGAAAACAGCCTCTGTCCACCCCCCCCGGGCCCTCACCGGGCCCTGACTCGTCCGCTGCCGTGGACGCAGCGCCGCCCCACAGCCCAGTTTGGATGCCTAAAGGTAATAGATAGTGCATGTAATGCTCTTAACCGGGGATTTTAGGGTTCATCGTTGCACGGATTTGGGGAAAGACCCGCACCGAGTAACCACACACGCGGTGGAGGGAAGAGAGAGGGAGAACGTACACAGTATCTGCTGCTCCCCTCCCACTTTCATACACTTCACCACACAGAGTCTGGAAAACAACACACACACACACACACACATTAAGCCAATGACAGCAGTACAAAGGCTTAACATGTGGTAGCAGTTAGGCAGACCTTTGCGCTAAAATGATCCTTAAATGAAGTTAAGAAAGAAAGGGGTGGCGGTGGGGGGGCAGGAAATAGAAGCACTAATTCTTGTCAAATATAGACACAAAAAAGAAAGGGTTTTGTTTTTTTTTCAAGCCATTATACCTCATCTGGGCTCATGGAAACTTTGAACTGCATTAGTAGCTGACAAGTAGGCTAAAAGATTACTTCCATCACCATTTCGCTCGTAATCGTGCATGACAGTGTGTTCAGCGCTGGTAAAGGTCAGCCAGGATGGGGGAAAACATTCAAAATCGAAATCATTCTGAGAGGATCTTCCGCTGATCTGACTGAGTGAGTCACGCTGGCTGGCACGGTGCGCTCAAATGCTGGTTTTGGTGGGCTCCGTCCCCACAAGTGAGCATAAACAAGCCCCTCGTGTTCATTCGGTTTCCGTCTGGGGTCAGGTCGAAGGGCGCCACACTGGCACGTGACACACCGGTTCGTGTGCTACGATGGTTCTGAACCCTGGAGATCATCTCATCCTTTGATAGATTTAGTAAAATTACCCTGCCAGATACAGTCATCCAGTTTGAGACAGACCACAGCGTGTCCCGTTAGCCCCCCACCCCCTTTCTGATCTCCGTCAGCGCAAACATACAACAGCTATGGAACTCAAGTTCCCTTCCAGGCAACGTTTGATCCTCTGTTGAGACGAAAAACATCGCAAAAAAACAAAAAAAAAAAAAAAACAGACGCGGCGTGGGTCGCGGCTGTGTGGTCCCGCTATCCCAGCGGCAGCACGGCCCGGCCGGCTCGCTCCGAGTCCGGCGCTAAGTCCGTTGCCCTTTATTCAATTAGCGCGGCTCCCGTGGCCGCTTACACAGCTTGCTGGCCGGTCTGAAGTTTTTGGCTCCCAGGCTTAACGGTAACAGGCCAGGCTTAATCACAGAGGCCATGGAATGCTATTGAACCTTCAGGACCGGAGTTGCGCATCCGCTCCAGCGTGCTACCAAAACGCAGCGCGCTCGAGCCGTCCGAGCGGCGGCAGCCAAGAGAGCTACTGGGTGGTTCGTGCTGCGCGTCGAAAAAATGACTCCGGTTTTCAAGAAGTGAAGGGTTTTTTTTCTTGTTTTTTTTTTTTTTAGAATACATTTGCCTCTGTACTTACTCCACTTCCTGCTCTGTTTTCGTATTGTTTATATCAGACAAACGGCTTGAATCCCAACTGCGCCGGGATTGATTGCGTTCCAGCTTTCTTCTTGATTGTGTCTGGTAATCAAACTTGGAGCACACGCAGGGGCTGATTGCAACCAGCTGCCCGAAACCATGCAGTGGCATGTTCCTGCAACGTGGAACAAGTGACACAGTGTTGCCCCAACTCCGACGCTCGCCTTGATTTATTGTGACGCGAATCAATCGACAATGTGGCCACGCGCAGCGCGGGAACGGGTGGTATTAACGGTTGAAGATGCAAGCCGAGGGATATATAAATAAATAAATAAAAAAGATACTACGCCACCAAAACGAGCTCATGATTTAAAATCTGCGTGTAGGCCACCGGTCGAGCAGCGATCAGCTATTTTCATAAGTATGGTGGAGCAATAACCTGAGCAGAGAATGAACTCTCTCTCCCTCTTTGCATTTTGGAATATGAGTCTTTCTACTCTTTTTTTCCCCAAACATGCATTCTGTCAATTTCGGTGGTTTTTGATCGCACAGCTGCATGCTCACGTGTTCATTTTTTTTTTTTGTTATTTTCTGCCGTAGAAGAGGACGCAACGGCGTGACTGAAAGCTGATCTTCGCGCGCTGAGGTTTGGGAATCGTGCAGGAGAAAGTCTGCCGTGCCGCTTCTCCATAACTGTGATTGTTTCTTTCAAAGGTCGGTACCACAACACAACAGCTCAGTCTCCTGATGATCAAGCGCAGCCGCCACATGGTGTCCAAAAGGTGTCACCTGCACAACGTGGCAGTGGGAAGTGGAGGCTCGTTGCCCAGGTTACAATAACCTTGACAGTGTACCCATTTTCGTTGCAGCTGTAACTAAATGCTAAAGTCCAGCTAGCAGCGGGGGGTCAGCTTGCAATTCGAAAAAAAAAAAAACACAACGGTGTTTAGGCGACGTGACGAAAAGCGCCCGCTTGTGCCCGACTGGGGGGAGTAGACGTCCCCCCCCCCGCCCCCTCCGCCATGCACAAGCAGACGGCTCCCACGCACAATCGCATCTGTTTGACAACATCTGGAGATGTCTGAGGAGCCAAACTATTGCCACATTAATTGTGCAAGAGTCATGCCAGAGAAGCCGAGTCAGAAAAATGTATTTTTCTGGCTTGAAAACCAAAAAAAAAAAAAAATAATAAAAAAAAAAAAACCTAATTGGCCAAATATGTGTTCCTGGTGTGTGGGAGGTTTGCAGGATGCCGCGTCGATGTCATGTTTTCGAGTTGCTCAAAGTAAGCCACCGGTGATATGAAGGCACGGAGCGCCTCATGCGGCTGGAATCCAGGTGTGGATGCGATGTTCAGCCTGCAAGCGAGCGTTGCTCCAGCTGTCAACAACCGAACGGCAGCGTGTCTACCGATGCCTGGCAGAGGAGAGACACCCGGCATGCAGGGTTCCTGCGAAAGCTCCGCACTTCTTCTCTGGTATTGCTACCCACTCTTTCAGTAAATCACTGAGCAGCAGGGGGAAGTTTAAAAAAAACCTTAAAAAGTCTGACTCGGTATTTCCAGCTAAACATCTCAGTCCTGGACACCAGCTGTTTGGCAGAGTAAAAAATGGGGCACCAGCCAGCCGTATAGTAGGTTAGTGGTGTCTGGTAAAGGTGGCTGTGCTTCCTTTTTTCCAACGCTGGTTTTTTTTCAGACTGCGTCCAGGCAGGGATCGTTATTATGTGCTGAGTTTGTAGCGTGTGTGTGAGACTGAATTTATGGAGCAACGATGTTAAATGGAGCAGTTATTAAAAAGGTGGCGCAGTCTTAGGAAGGTTTCGTTTTCATGATCTGGAACAAACCCAGCAGAATGCGTGACCCATCTGTTAAAATCTCCCCCCCAAAAAAGCTTGAAATCGAATCTTTGGGAACTTTGTTTTTGCCCACTGGAAGCGAAATTCTGCCCTGTATAATTTTCACTCAGCACGCAAATCAATTGGTCTGTAAAGCGAGTTACATTTGCGCAGTATGTTCCCCCGCACGCGGCGCCCCCTGCTGTTGCATTCCAATGCAACAATGAGGTCTCACCAATGTTCAGACCCTGATCACCTCATCAGTTTGGATGTCCTTGTTTAAATGCTAGATAACTATCACTTACAACATATAAATCTTAACCACTGACGCTTTAATTAGTTTTGTTTTGGTCACTTGGACATGTAGAAACATCAACAATTGGAGACTCTAATGACATTTTACTTATTTCATATCGTGCAGTTATTCGTTCCAAAGAAACATTTTTCAACCGTTAAAAAGGGTATAGAAAGCATCATCTAGTGGCTCTTCCTTCCCAGAATGCCCCATTCACACTCAAACAGGTTAGTTAGTGCACGACATTATGACCACCGCATGTTCACCATAGAATATAACGCAACAGCCCTGCAATAAATTCTCCCTTCAGGAGGAGTTTTATGTTGAATATTTTTTAATTGAATCTGTTTGAGAGAGGTGGGGACATGTTTTAATGACTGCTATTGGGACCGTCATTTGTGATGTTGTCGAACTGTAGTGGGTTAGACGGTGTCCTCTACGTGTTTGTCCCCCTCATGCATGCGAGTGGTGTGACCAAAATGTTAGGGACACCCCTCAGCATAATGTAGTACAGTTCGAAATCATCACAAATTACAGCCCCAATAACAATCGCTATATGTTGAAGTTCTGAAATTTTGCTGAGGTATGACTGAAAGTTGCTCTCCTGACTTCTGACCACCCCCCAAGCCCCCCTCACCGCCTCTCTAACCTCAGCTGGCGCTTTCAAAACGCGGCGTACAGAACAAACTGCGACCGGATCGGAGCCCATTCAGGACAGACAAGTCCCGCTCGCCAACTTAAATATTTCTTTGAAAAATGCAAACATAGTTAGGGAAACCGAATCCGTCTTCTCCCGAACATAATGAGCTGCCAGGGCTGGTATGAAAGCAAACAGAAGGTTTAAACTTCAGTTGGAACGGTAGCCGCCAGGGTGTAGAACAACAGACACAAATCGCACATAGACACCCCCCCCCCCCCGCCTCCACCACCGGAAACGCCGCGCTACGAGATGCGCGGCGTTAACGATTAGCGGGCCGTCACAAGCCTTGCGTCTTTAAAAGCCCGTGAGAGAGGGGCTTCGCTTGGCGTTTAAGCGGTCAACCTGCAACGGATAATTGCATATAATCGTCCTGAAACCTAATAATTACAAGCGGAAAATTGTAGACACTCCGGTTTTCCACTGAGATCCGACGGACGAAAAAAATAAAAAATAAATAAAAAAAAAAACCGGCCCAGTACAATTTTTCCATCTGTCTCAAAATGAATGTAAATGCAAACGCAATGAAACGGGAGCGTGTGTTCTCCCATGATGAAGACGTGACGGAGTTTGGGGGTTTATGCTCGACCACAAGGCGCTATGACCTAAGCCTCCGCAGGAGGACTGATGAGTTGCGAGCTGCCTGATTGGATGTAGGAATGTGGCGACTGACACTTATTCATTCTTTATATTTTCCTAAGTGTGTTTGCCCTGGACGGTAGCACATCTACAAGAATGCGGCTTATATAAGGGCTGTTTTCACGTCTGTTTCAGGCTAGGAAGCAGACTGGGGGGCGGGGGGGGGATTCTAAATTCTTACTGACATATAGCACATTACTACATTCATAGAAGTGATCCGGTACGGGCAGCACAGCTTTGTGTTCAACGCTTAAGAGATCCTATCGGGACCATTTTGTGCCTTCAAGTTTAAATTTTTATTTTCATGCCATTTTGGCTGTGTTGAATAAATATAACTCAAAAGTACCATAAATTAGCCTGAAACGGCTAAGCTACGCAAAAGCCGACACATTCGTCCCTGGCGACAACAAAACATCCTATTGAAAATGTCATTTCTGATCCTACTTTTGCCTGAACACAAACTAATGTAAAATTTCCTACTTCTTACCCTATTCTGCAAAAGTTCCTTGCCACAGAAATATGTCTCGCTATAGATGTTGAAAAAATGAAAAATACAATCTTTGAAATGCATGACATGAAAATCGTTATAGTTTTTACCAATAAAAAGAAAGAAAAGGTGAGATAAATGGTTTAATGTTTAATATGTACATTTCAGGCTGAAGTCGTTTTAAAAGACTGATTTGTGTAAAGTAAATATATATATATATATATATATTTTTTTTTTTTTTTACTGCAGTTTTTGGGAAACTGACATTTTTTAGTTGTTAGAGACAAATGAGTCAGGATATTAAAGGACCTCTATGGCTTAAGCTGACTGGCAAAAGAAATGCCTTTGCCCCCGAAAAAATGATCGTGTGAGCTTTGCAGCGTTCCATTGTCGTCCATCTTGAGGCGTGCGGCTTAAGTTTCCACATTAGTCTATTTCCCACTATTGGTACTGGCACAATCCGACCTGCGCAACCTGCCAGAGATCTGGAAAAGTTAGAATGACTCACTCAAGCTCAGACAGAAGCATTTACCCCGCTCGTTCTCGTTAATACGCTCATTTTTGACATATATTAGGATTTTCCGTAAGCCATCTTCAGATGAGATTGTGTCAGCTGTGGAGTGATTGTTTCTTTTTTTTCCTTTTTTTTCCTCCCGCGTAAGGGGAAACTCGCTCAGACGGATCTCAGCGGCCAGCTAGCGAGGAAAGCTAATTGAGATGTTGGCGGAAACCCACCGAACCAGCCGGCGGTTTCATGGCTCCCGTGATAATAGTTTTTCTCTCAACCTCCTGAATCAATTTGGACCTCGACGGCGGATCCGGCAGGGAACGCGAGTTACCAAAGTACCATGCCGGAATCTCTGAACTGCTCAGAGTGGTCGCCTCCGGCTAATGAGCTCAAATGTTTTGTTCCTAAGTTATAATGGATAAGTATTTCTGGTGGCATCTGGGTTGTGCACACAACTGAGCTCTTAGTGTCATATTAGAGGGAGAACATTTTTTTTTTTGCTTCTTTCCATCGGCTCCGATTCATTTAGTCGCCCAAGACACGCTGCACGAAGACCGCGGGAGCCGGGAACCAATGGCGGCCTTTTAAACACAATGGTGAAGGTCACTGCCTTGTTTTTTTCCCCACCGTCGACCACAAAAGGGACAGCGTGCGTTTACGAGAGGCCGACGTATGACGGCGCGTGAATATGCACGAGACCGTCACTGTGAGGACGAAATTGTTGCCGTACTTTGTGCACTCAGCTACATCAAGAGTGGCTGAACTTTAACTTCATTTACTCAGCCCATGAATTCCATGTAGAGTCATTTGGCTGCACGCAAACGTGCGGATTTATTCTTAATGATTTCAGCACTTTCGTATGCCCACATCTGATGGTCGCTTATCCTCAAGATTAAGAGTTTTTTCACTGTTCAAGTGCTCAACCAGTAAAAGATTGAATAGGACTCTATTTTATTGTGAATTTCTGGAGTGAAACACCTTTTGAAAGACCCACGAGATGAAGGCTTCCCATTGTATTGAAACGAATGGGTAAGACTTCAAATCCCCTATAGAAATAGACAGTTTAGGGGGGCTAATATTTACCTTCGGTCGCCTGGAGGAGTTTACCTAATCTATGTAACACGTCTGCCTATCTGTCCCAGACCTGGTGGACGCTTATGGTAACTTCCTGCCTCACAAAGAGAATAGTCAGACAAAAAAGATGGCCCGATTGAGGGGTCGGTCAAGTGTTCTCTGCTTATTTACCCCCAAAATTAATAGAAGCTCGTCACACGGCACAGCGTGCTGTTTCCCATTTTGCAGCTCCCAAAGATACCGCAGTACTTTGCACCGAATGATAAGTGGGATCGTTACTGTATAAAGGCCCCCCCCCCCCCCCCCCCCCAAAAGTAAACCTGAGTGTGAGTTTACATCTTTGACGGGCTGTTTGGTCTAAACGCCATTTCAGTGCACTCGCACAAAAACACAAGTCGGGATCCTTTTCCTGTTTATTTACTCGCCTCGGTTTAATCTCGGCTAAAGGTGGGGCGGATGCAGCACCTTCCTGCAGCAGCTGCTGCCCGCTCACTTTGCACGGAGCCAGCGAGAGCAGCGCAGACCAAAAGACGCACCCCCACACCCCCATCCCCGTACAACCCCCCCGTATAATCTATAAAACCCAGTCTACGTTCTGTAGAGTAGCAGAATTGCTGCATGGCCGCCTGAAAACCACAAAATTCCTCCCGGGCTGCGCTCTGTCGCTCGGGCTTTCCATGTCCAAATCTGCTCACATTGCTTTGATTTGCGTTGCCTCAACATTGGTCAGCCATCTCGGTTCGTTCCTGAAAGATGATTTAATACGCTTGCCGACACAAAAGCCTCGCTGCTACATCTCGAGCCAGCTCTTTTATGGGTAAGACAATCTATTTATTTAACATTATTTGTATTATCTAAGATTTGCAGCAATAAATCCTTGTGGGCTCCACTGTTCATGTATAGATCATTGAGCTGTTATACTGCAAAAACGCCATTTTTGACAACTACATTAAAATTATTTACCTTTTCCTTTTAAATATCAGGCCTACAGAAGGTAACAGGTCTGAGCACTTGATGACGTCATCCACCCCAGCAATCAACACTGGTTTTCGCCGCATGATCTAGAGGTAACTCAGGATGGAGACGGAGTGTATTTGCTGGTGTGAAGATTCACGACATGACCGCACAAGATTAAAAAGGTACTGGAGCGGCGGCGGGACGGCGGCACGCAACCGAGGACGACCTGGAATTCCGACGCCTGGTGCAGCCAGGAGAACGACCGGCTCAATACGCGAGTAACGGAGCGGTTCGGTCACCTTTGCATTCGCAGTAGTTTTGTTTTGGGTTCAGACGGTCAAAAAACAAACAAAACTGAATGCTGGCCCGTCTATATCGCTATGTTCTCCCATTTCAGTTTGAGGTGATGGGGTGCATTGGCCTCTCTCCCCATCTGAGGCTGAGGGATGTGTCCACGCGGGCCAATGGGAGGCGAGGATGAGGGCTACATCACATGGTTCCTCCAGGCAGTCGCTCTGACCAGGAGAGAGGAAGCAGCCAGAGACCTCAGACTTCTTTTTTTTTACACTGGTTGCATTTTTCATCTTTGTGCAACTGATAATACATCCCTCTGAAAAGTCATGTTTGCCCCGTTGTCCTCCGTTATGATAAACGTTCTATGCACGTTTAACAACTTTTGATGCGCGTGCACATGGTTCGTACAACATAAATGAAACGTAGGAGCGCGCCTGAGTAAGTAGTGTAGCATCATGCAGGAACAAATACAAAATAGGTACCGCAGATGCCACATCGACTGCTGGAGGAGGGTTGATGTTTTCCATTTTCGAATATATTCACTTCACAAAAAGTGTCGTATAAGCAATTCAGCCTTTGGTATGATGGCAACATACGCTAGTATGCTTTTTGGTTCATGTATTTTCCTGTGCTTGACAGAACTTTGCAATGGTCCCCCCGCAGATGACCTCCTCACACTTCCTCCAGGTTGATGCATTATGCAGAGCCGCTCACCGAGAGCGGCGCAGCAATCTCACACTGCAGCAGCAGATGATGCAGCTCCCAAAAAAAAACAAAAAAAACCCGGAGCTGCTGCTTCAGCAGCTTGTTTGAAAAAGCTCCTCGGAGGACTCCGAGTGTGTGCTGGATCGCTACAAAAGCCGTTCATTGTTTCGTCCTACCCCTGCTTTACTTGGCTGTGATTTGTGGAAAATAACATCTCCACGGGCAATAAGCATGTGCGCGCCGACGTTTGAAGAGCCATTTCCTAGAACCATCGGAGGCAGCAACAGAGAACTGGAGATGACTTCACACAGCAGAATGCGGGACTGGAGACACCAGAGGCCCGACATACTGTACACTCGCTTTAACATCGGCGCTCTACTGAAGGGAATCATTTTTTTAAACCTGGGCCGTATTCTTCCAATTTTTTTTTTATTTTTAGCTCCAAAAAAAATTCATCGGAGCAAAAAGCACCCGAATCTGTTCCGCGTTAAGCGAGGACCAGACGCGAACCGCAAAAACGGCTGCAACATGATCACGCAGGGCAACTGTCCACTGTAAAAAAAACAAACAACAAAAAACAAAAGTGCATCCGCTGAAAATGAGCTTTGCTGCAACCGACAGGCTCGAGCTCTTATTTAAAAATGTCCGCCAACACAACGGGAGCGACGGAACCCGGCGAGGACTTCTCCTGGTGTCGGTTTACCATTTACTTCTCCTGGTGTATCACCTGTTCTGGTGGTCGGATGTTCACAAACGGCTTCGTCAGGCCGCCGAGCGCTCACAGAGGGAGAAGCTGCCTCAATCAGTCACGGATTACCGTTCATGACAGATTATTTGGCTGATTTACGGCTATCCCGCCATGCTCTGGCGTGTGCGCTCATTCAGGCCAACGCATGACCGGCCGATCACGTGAAATTGCGATATGGCCGCGGGCTGCTTCCACTCATGCAACAGCCCCCCTCCCACACACCGACCCGCGCACACAAAAAGGCGCGTCAGCGTGGCGTTTCCTCCCCTTGTTTGACAGGCGCGAGTCGTCCCGTGTGACGTGATCACTGCAAACACAATTGGTCTGCGAACCCGAGGAGGCTTTGGGATGTGCGCTGCTCCGTCTCGTTGCCACAAAACCATTGTTTATGTTCTGAATTACACTTTCGGCAAAAGCTGCCATTCTCCCCCGGACGACTCGAAGTCGTGTTTACAGTGACGTCCTGATGCAACAAGTCGGCTCCCGTGAGATTTTCAGAGTGAGGCCGTCTCATGGTTTTTGTCCTGTTTCCACAGACTGAAAGGATTTTTTTTAGTTCCTATCAGCGATTTTTGAGCTACATTCATCTGAAAGTGGGGTAGAAAAACAGCAAGGTGCTCTCTCATGGACTCGCCGGTTTGGCCCCACGGAGTTCATGGAATTTACAATTTTCATTTGGACCGTCACCAGTGACAAACTTGTGTTTTTATACGGTCAAAACTGAAGCGTGTTTTATCCATGTTATGCTTCATAATCACATCTGTCACCAATACAGAGCACTTTTTTCCCCTCTATGCCACTTTATCTGGATTGGAAAGTCGGTAGATGCTCATAAAAATTGATACACTGGGGATGTTACAGTGGCTCTGCGCATCTGTTATTTCTGCCCCCTGGTGAGCAAATAATCAGCATTGTTTAATAATACAACTTTGGTTTCTGTCTGGTTTTTGGGGGATCTGAGCCAAGAAATTGCGCTTGTTTGTGGACCCTTAACCCCGAGATGCATGAGTGACTGGATCAAAAATTACTCATGTTAGAATCGAGACATTTTTGTGCCAATTCTGTCATTTTTCTCAAAAAATAAACATTGGTTATGTTTTATACACATAAGAATGATTTCATGTTTTATTTTAATTTTTCATTCTTTCACACATTTGGAACATGTTCAAAAATTTTGAACAATAATTGAAAACAAAGAAAACACAGCAATAGAAAAGGGATAGCCCAAATTGCATTGGTTCTAACACTAAATTTAAATTCAAATCGATAAAATAAAATTTTAAATTGCATCATACCAAAGCATGTTTTCTTGAGAGATACCTGGAAAATGAAATGATAACTTCTCATTACGAAGACATCGCCAGAAAACAGCCTAACTGGGTCATTTCTGACTCACTCGAGCATCTCAGGGTTAGCAGGAAGTGTTCTCTCCCACTGACCCAAACAAGTTCTGGAGAGGTCTGTTTGTGTCGGATGTGCGATCCAGCCTTTATCTGACCCAAATATCAGGTGCAAGTTTTAGCTAAACGGCCCCGTTGCATCCAGGTGCGCTTGGCATGCTGGGATGCAGATGAGAAAAATCAACAGTTGTTGGAGGCCATCCGAAAGAACGAATAATGTTTGTGCATGCGCGTTTGACATGATCTAAACCGAGGGGTTATGACAAAGGGTCAGGGCAAAAAGTTTTATTCTGAAAAATTAAATTAGCCCTCTGTTGGAAAATGAGCGTCTCAATGGTAATAAATACTGTATTCAGTGTGTAAAATCTATAGAAATGATCGGCTTCAAGAAAAAAAAAAGGGGGGGCGCTTTTGCAGAATTTGAATATAGCCTGCAGAACCGCAATTGACACCTTCGTCTCCCTCTATGTTTACTGTTGACCTAATTCGTGTAAGAGGCAGTTGTAAACCAGGCATGGAGGTCTGAAACTGACAGCGCCATGGTGGTTGATGGATGCCGGGTCTCGGCATGAGGCACGCACCCTGCCTCGAGCGCGAGGGCGGCGAGCTATTTGCCTCTTAACGTCTGATCCCGGGGGGACTCTGCCTTGAGTCTGAGTAGCGCTCCCGCGGTAGCCCGAGGAGGCCGCCGCACATCGCACACAAACAGATAATCCGGGGGTGATTGAGGTAATTGCTTGCAGTTGCGCCGTCGGAGAGGGTCTGCAAAAAAAGGTGAGCTCGGTGAAACGCCTGCTCGGTCGCGATTTCACATGTGCTTATACGTATATAAACCAGTCTTCACAGGCTTAGCTGGTCTGGAGGAGTGAAAAAGAACAGGATTTCGGGACTTAATTTTTTACACTCCTTTAAGTTCCTCCACTCCCCCTCTTTCCTGACAGTGGGCTAAAACCCTTCATGGCAATTTTTTCTGGCAGCTAAGCACTGGGGAGAATTGCTCACCACCCCCATTGGTCACTGACAGATAGAGCCCCATAAGTGCACTGGCACACTGCCTTCATTCAGAGCAGCAGGCCTTAATCTTAATTGTAGGTTTCTCTGCGATCTGTCAGTCGTGCTGCCAGCTGATGGGGGTGTGGGGGGTGGGCTATGAGCTTGTAACCACAATATTGGTTGAAACAATTCACAATTCTTGTTACAAAACGCTTCATGTTTATGAAGAATGTTTGTGCTAAAATGACTGCCAAACCCCTGCAACCTCTTTCCATGGCAATGTACGAAGAGTTTTTGTCGTCTGGGTTTGATCGCTAATGAATGCTGCCTTGTTGTCTTGTTAGTCAGCTGGAGGAAATAATACTCGTGATGCAACTGGGGATAAATTTATCATGTATTTTTCGCTTTTGTTCTTGGGCAGCATAACATCAGTTGGAGGATCAAGATAATGGAAAAGTCAAAAAGAAGCAGCTCCCGTGGTTCAATTGCTTGCATTTCTGATCTATCAGCCTGCCGATTTCATAGGCCGATATTTGCACATCACAAAAAGGGAATCAGTCGGAAATTGGCCAATTATTGCCAATATTAAGTACTACTGTGTGGAGACCGACCTTCATATTAATGTTATCATAATCCATTTAGTCATTTCAAGAACTCTGACCTGACCGCTGACCTGCAACATCCTTGCACTTCTTATAACTCAACTTGCACTACTCCACAGACCTTATAATTCTATTCGCACTAATCCACCCTTTAATATGTGCAAGTGTTCCATGTTACAAAATATAGTTGTAGGTAATTTTTTTTTCAATAAGTAATGAAAAATTCTTGTCCAGTGTGAGCAAAGTTAACACCGGAGCCAAATTCCTTATTCGTGTGCACCAACCTGGCAAATAGGGCCGATTCTGACTCAGAGCTGCTTTGTGGACATGCTCAGGCACCAGCGGGTCAGTACCGGACTTCATTTCCTGAAAGAAGAAACAAGGGGGCCAATAGTCTGTAGGAGAAAAAAAAGTAAAGAAAAAAAAACACCAATGAGCTTTTAAGCACCCCTAATGAAAGCGAGTCTTTTTTTTTTTTTTTTTTGAAGCCTCTATTTTCCCAACTCATTGAGCACAAACACCGGCTTGATTTGCGCAATCTGTGGTTTCTCTGTGTCGGAAAAAGGGGAAAGCGCCCGCGATGGTGAGCGCAGGGGAAGTGCGCCGTTAGGAGCCCAGGACGCGTGTCCACGCGCGCCTCAGATTGACAGACCTGCAGAATCGAAAAACCCGCTGATAGATCTTGGTTTTATTTCCTGACAAAAATCACCATGGATTACTTCCATGATGGGTTTTGCAGGTACGTGGCGCTCTCGCGTGGGCCGGCTAACTGCCTCCCAGCTCCGGATATGTGTTGAACTTGTAGAAAGATTGTACGGAGGCGCCTGTTATTAAAGACTACTTATTTGTTCTCTCCGGCTCCTTCATTCATCACCTCACCTCGTGAGGCGCTTGGTTTATTTTTCCTGCGGTATTCTTACGTTTCAGAATTTTAAATAGCAACACCCTGCTGGTTCATTTGATCCAGTCCAGTAAGCCCCTCTTTCCGTGCAACAACGGAGCATCAAACATGATTACAGGGAGATTTAAACTTATACAGATCAATGAAAGATAAAACTTGCACATAGCCAACAGCAGTAAGCCAAACCTTTTTTTTTTAGCTGATTAAATGTTTGCTAAAATGACTCTGAATCTTCTTTTAAGCGGGTTTATGATGTGCACAGTCCCTGCTGAGATGTGATCGACACGACGTCAACAGCATGCGATTATGGAATAGTGATGGGATGCTGTGTATTGTTTAAATTTGATCCACATCTGTTACAGTATACTCTCAGAATATAATATAAAACAAATTATTATCAAAGGTTGCAGACAATGAGAGGAGCTGATGTGATATGATGGGACAGATGGCTGTGAGTGGAAGTCCTTCCCCTCATTCGCCCCCCTTATTTTTCCCTTTTACATTGTTCTTTTGTTCCATTTGGTAACTAATTCTCATATCTACAGTGCAGCTGGCACTGATTTCACTCATACAGCAACATAATCACAATCCAACCGCGCATACTGGAAGTAAACATTAATACATAGCGTTTGGAAAAGAGCTCATCGGTATTGACAAAAATCAGCGGTGGCGTTGCCACTCGTAATCGCAGCATATCTGTCATATATTGACACACTCAAAATGATTTCATTCACTCAATAAGTATAAAAGTTTCATACCAGCTCATAAACACAGGTATTTCATTCAGACCTGTCCTTACTGCCAATGCAACTCATTTTTCCAATCCCGATGATGAATGAAGCCTTTGTAAAGGAAATATGTACATCAATGTGACATATAGTGGTTAACAAGTGAATAAGAGATCTTCCAGGTGACCGCAGATGGGTTGTAGGAAAGCAAAGGCACACAAAGTATGTACTATTACGTAAGCAGGATCATTATATTTTCTGTATTTAGGATTAGATGGTTCAGCTGCGAGGGTATGAGGTAACATGCAAACCCCACATTTATGTTCCATTGTTAAAACACTGGTTAGTGTGTGGTTTTGCCATGATGGTAGCATTTGTGGTGCATAGCTGGAGTCTGACAGAAGGCATTTTTAAGTTTGTAATGAGAAAAGGAGTGTCAGTGATACTGGTAGATACCGATCAGCCATAACATTTTGACCACCGCATGTTGAACCGTAGAATATAATGCAACAGCCCCTCAGTAAATTCTCCCTTCAGGACGAGATTTATGTCGATTTTTTTCTTGAATCTGTTTGAGAGAGGTGTTGACATGTTTTAATGACTGGCGTTGGGGCTATAATCTATGATGCTTTGAACCGTACTTGGTTATACTGAGAGGCGTCCCTAATATTCTGGTCATCCCACACATGGTCATATGCTGATTTCAGACTTGAGGGTTTTCTGTCCAGTGACCTCACACTTTTCTATGCCTGGCTGTTTGTATATATTATCCATAATTATATTCTATCTCTTGCACTATATTCTTAGTTTGTCCTCTTTGTAAGTAGATGGAGAGGAACTGGAGTCAAATCCTTTGCATGCACACAAACATAGCCAATAAAGCTGATTCTGAAAAGTGACTGAAATTAATTGTTACTATTAGAGCCCAACTGATTTTTTTTTTTGGACAGTTTATACTATTAGCTCATATTTGCGTGCAACAGACTTATCAGCGAAAAACGACCAGTATGCTGATGTTTTTTAAAACTATGAAGCCAGACCGATTTATCAGCCGGCTGATATTTTAGGCCGATATTTGCATGTCCCAGACAACACTTGACAAAAAAGTGATGTAGTGGCAAATTATGTCCACTACATCACTCTTGCGCACTATGACAGTATACTGTCATTGCTGCATCACTAGTCTAGCACATTTTACCAGTCAGGCAATGGGCATTTATTAGAAAGAATCATGGTCATGTTTTAAACAGAAATGACTCAGCACGACAGCACAACGAGCAAGAGTTACATTTTGGAATATAAACTGAAACTTGTGAAAATGTAAACCGAGGCATGATGGGTGATGTGGGCTGTACTCGCCACATACATGCAAATGAGTTAGAGCAGAGTCTATATGACAGGAAAAGGCCGATGAATACAGTGTATACACATATAGATACAGTATATGTATATATCGACCAATGTACCAGTATCGGAAATTTTTACTCCCAAATGTCAGTACTGGCTGCAGGAATCTATTATTGGTCAGGCTCGGCTTTTTCCATTCAAATTTTTCCACATTATCCACACGTTTTTTAATTTCACACTGAGAACACTGACAAACTTCCTCCCCATCACATCTCAACATCTCCATTCATTTAAATGGATCCAAAGAGGGAGTGTGCCAAGACGAGCCACGTGAAAGTATTCACACACCATAATAGTAACAGTCACAGAAACTTATTCCTGTCTGCAGGGTAAATGTGGACCTCCTTCTTCTTCTTCTTCTCTTTCCACAGTCCCCTCCTACTTCCCCAAGATATAGGCAGCGCTTTAACCAAGAGTTTGAGTCAATCACAGTGGGATCTTTAACTGTGCTTTCCACTGGGTCCCTCAGCCTCTTAGCCCACCGCACACACTCACTCACACACACACACACTCACACACACACGCTCACATCAGTCATCACATAATCACACATGCACACATGCAAGCTTGCACCGGCAAACATATGGAGTACTACTGCTTCCTTCTGTTCTGGATCTACAGCCAGCAGCTAGGTGAGTGAAAGGTGTTTATGCGTGCGTGCGTGTGTGTGTGTGTGTGTGTGTGTGTTTGCGCGCGCATGCATTTTGAGAATGTGTGTATATATGTATATATATATATATATGCATCCTTGCATGTTGGTATTATGCCAGCGTTTGGAAGTGACCCTCCGCTTTGCTCCTGGAAGCCTTGCAGTGTAATAATAATGGCACTATAATTGTCAGTTGGAACTTTGACCCATTTTTAAAAAGCAGCTGGAAAATTTGAGACTGTTGCATTTGAAAGGTTGACTTAAATAGCCTGAGTGTGGGAAAAGGAAGAAGAAGAAAAAAACGGGCATTTCTCAACTTTTTGGGACTAAGGGAAGAAACCTGAAATTTGCACACGCATGCGTTACCTGAAGGAACAGCAGGGTCTTTAATCCGCGAGTGGCTGTCGCAGCATCTTGACCCGGCATCGCGGCGGCCCTCGCCGCGGCGTCTGCTCCAGGTCCACGCGCCAGCTCTGCGTCTCATTTGCGGCAGACACGTCCTCTGGACAGGGAGTTGATGCAATCTCTTCACGGCCAACTTTCCAGCGACTGTGGCGGTTTTTGGGTCTCGGCCAGAACTGAAGTCAATTACCAGTGAAATCGCAATAGCAGTTAAGACACCCAGACGGGGCACGGGAGAGCGTGGCTAACAGTCCCCAGAAGCATCATATTGCCTTATTTTTTAATATGGATCACATAAATTCATTTGAAATCGCTCCAGTATCGGCCAAACCGATCAAACCTGCCTATAGAAAGTTAAGGGAGATACAGACGAGAGCTCTGAATAGTCAAAATTTGAGCTGAGGATACCAAAGACTGGAACCACATGGTTTAAACTATGTGTTGGCCTCCTTTTCCATATATGATATCGTATACGCTTTCAGTGTTGGCTGTTGAGATGAACACTGGAATCCTTTCGAAGAGGATCAAACCAATTCATCTTATCTCGCATCATTCTGCAAATAATGCAAATCTAGAGAGAGCAGACGAGAGGAAATCTCCTTTCTAAATATTTAGTTTGATTTTGGAATTTGTTGGAGTCGAGCGCTGGAGTCAGGCCACGGAGAGGGCGACGCTGACCTCGTTGCCGGACTCCATGGAGACAGGAATGATGCTGCCGGCTGTGGTGGGAGATGTTTCGTCAGGCGTTTGAGGCGCAAGGCTGCACTTTAGTCGTCTGTTTGTGGACTCTTATGACTTTGGAGCCGATGAACCCAGCAGATCGCTTTCAGTATCGCCTGTCTAATCTAAACCCAGAACGCAGCAGCAGGAGGAATTACCGCTTCCCACTTTTGCAATTAATCCACATTTCTACTCTCTTCTATGGGAATGTTCATCGCCTCGCAGTATGACATTTCCAGATGTGTCAGTGCTTTCTTTTGAAAGAAAATAATCCCTGTTTTCGGTCACCGCGCTGCGCTAATCTAACCAGCTGATGGCCACGCTGCTACAATATATTTAATGGACAGGAACGAGAGAGTGTTGATCTTTTCATCTGACTCTCTGGCAGGAAGTAGCAGAGCTTATTTCCCAAAAGGTTGGACTGTTAATTCAACGGACGGCTGTTAGATGAAGCACCTCAAGCCTTTATATGTACAGTTACAGTAATTAAGATCACTAATTTTTCGTGGCCAGTCATTAAACTGCTGTGGTCCCGCCAACAGGCTTTGAAGGTGGTTATGTCTCGCACATATTTGCTATTTTCTTTGTAACATAGCTTCACAGGAATTCAAAACTTGGTTCAATAATCAGCCGATTAAAGTTTGGCCATGACGGACAGTTCGGCCACGTCGCCTAGAAATATAAGAGATAAGATAAGAGTGTCTTTTATAAACGGAGTTATTGTTACTGTAACCATGACAACAAAGGCTGCCTATCCTTGAGGAATTAGGAACGCTTCACTCAAACGCTGATCTTTCCATAAAAATCGAATCCAGCCATTGTTGTTCTTAAACTTAACCAAACCTTAAAAGTGATAACTTACCATCATACAAGACAGTTGTCTTGTTGAGGCGGCGGACTTTTCCGGTTATCAACAGATCTCGTCGCAAAAGAATGTTTCACATAAACATAACCTACAGGAACAAATGTTTGCAATCACCCACAATCCACACAAGAATACGTTTCACTCGAAATACAAATCGAGAATTCACCATATGAACTTTTTAGGAGACAGGCTTTGATATCTGACTCTCACTATTAAACATCAGCCTCGCATATTGGCAATTAGTGACAGTAAATACTTTGGTGGCAGTTAACGTTGCATGAATTCTCGTTAAGTTGTTCTGAAAACGTTTTTGCTACATTCACAAGTCGTTGAAGTTGAAGTGTTAGTTAACCTGGTCAAAAGCAGCTCGGCCTCTGTGTGAGTCCCCGGCGGGTCGTTTCTGACGCCAGACCTGCCATCATTAAAAAACAAAAACAAACATATTACCAGCTTTCAGTAGCTGTGATTGCTGGTGGTGTAATTCTGTATCGCACCTTCATAAAAGCTGCTCAGCCTGAGTGCCTGCAGAGCCTTGTGTTGGCTGCGGGGGTTAGCAGCTTGTTAAGCAGTGCCCAGTTGGCTGTTGGATGCTGGGAACATCTGGATCCAGACACTCTGCGATTCCCAGAGTATTTACGTTGGCGTGGGGTCACACTGATACAAGGTGCCAGAATGCTTTAAAGTATATCCTGCGCTGCTGAGTGTCTTTTCTGAGAAAAACGCTTGTAATGGAAACACAGAGGGGATCAATAGGAAAAAAGTACACTCTTGCTTTTGAGACTTTTTGTGGAGACTCCATATCACAATAAATGCAGCATCTGCTGTTAAAAAAAAACAACCCAAAATAAGTAGCTAAAATCCGAAAACAAGGGGAACCATCAAGCAGTAGCTTGTTTTCATAAGTCCTAAACAATATTGAACTGTATCATATTCTCAGAGAATATGCGTCATCCGTGTGTGATGTGAGAAGTCAGCAGTTTGCCCGGTGCACCCTGACGGCTGCTCTTATGTCAGCGGGTCTGCGGTGGAGCTCCTGCAGCTTGGTGCTGGGCCAAAGGCAGCAGCGCGCTAATGCGGGTCGCACCGGCAGCCGCCGGCCTGAGGTTTGTTTATCTGGGAACCGACGCCGGTACACAGGAAACCCAGCAAGATCCTGACCCTGCGTCTGAAGCTGCTGCTATTACCGGGAATATTAAATTGCTCTGCCACATTAGTAGCTCGAAATGGAAACTGAACCAACCTCCGTTCTGATGCTTTCAGCGCTGGCTGACTAGATACGCCGCCGGAGATGGTCCCACGGTGCCGCGCGCCACCCGACATTTGTAAAAAAAAAAAAAAAAAAAAATCGTTCACGCCGCATTAAACTGTTCCGCCGTGACTTTCGGTTTATTGCTCATACACGTATCCGTTCCCAGCAATCTATTCCCAGTCAACCCCTTAATGTCTCTATAAACAGAAGCTTCAGGACAATATTTCAGTGGGTGGGTGTGGGGGGGCTATGGGCTCAAACCCCAGATGAACATGTGAGCTCATCGTGCAACAGGAAACAAGCAAGGTGGAGAACGTGTCAATATTTACCTGCGGGGGCGGCGTGGCGGTGATGGGCATTTATTTTGAAGGGGGGGGGGGGCTTGGGCAAACAGAGCAAATGGTCCGCGCTTGTGCCAGTCGAGGTGCGACAGGTTTGGCTGTTAAAACAAGAAAGGCATATTCGCACGCGGGTGTTTTCGAACCTCCTGGCTGGCGTCCCAGTTTATATAGAGACTCGCTGAGGAACAGTGGGAGGTTTTGCTGTTTGTTTGCGCTCCTCATCAACACTCCCCGATACTCGCTATCTGAGGAATGCAGATAACTCCGGATTTATGTCGAGGAACTATTTTTCTTCAAAGGAAAACAGCTGCTCACAAACTTTAAACGTCTTGAAAAAAGGCAAAACAACAGCACACCTGCTGTGTAACAAGCTGAAGCCGAGTTGGAGCTTTCCCCCTGGATTTGGACAGTATTTATGAAGTCTTTGGCAACGTTTAATGACATAAAGATCCACGCATGAAAAGCTTACATTTGTGTTTTTAAGCACTGATGTACTCACACACGGTTTATCCACTCTTGCAGATTCATCACACAACCTCATCACTTCCCCTCATGAGACAGAAGCGCCCCCTCACCCCAATTATGTCAAACTACATTATATGTTCCACATTTCCTTGAATACACTAGCCGTCCTCGAGCCAAGGAAGCCCATTTGTCTTGCTCACGTAAATGAGGTTCACCTACATCAAATATTTTCATTCTTTCATCCCGTTGACCCAGCAGTTCAGCATTAGTTGTTTTAATGTAATTACCATACTTATAATAGAATTTGGCACCAATTCTTCAGCCGTTTGGGCGCTTTCTGACTGGGCACCGCGGAGGTTCCCCTGGAACTGCAGACCATCTTCTCCTCTTGGCACTCACGTCGCCAGAAATGCAGAGCTGATGCAAGGTGGCGGTCACGGCTGACGATATTTCTGTGCGGTTGGTATCCCAACATCATTTGTTCATGGGATGCAACATGACGGGGTGCTTTAAAACGACGGCGGGGGTGTGCATCATCTGGGAGATTTGGGAACACATGCTGCCCTAGATGTACCAGATATGCGTCTTGTGGCCGACTGAGGCTTTTTCATTTGTCTTGGCAAAGTGGCTCAGTGTCAGTGGGATAAAACTGAAAGGAGACACTATGCTCCGAATTAAAGGGGTTACGGGATAAAAGCGGCAGATGTGAGCTACATGGCACCCTTGACAGAAACGGCACATTCATTGGGTACATTGGCGGTTTAGCCACTAGCTTGGTTTCAGCTGTCTCGCCTTTGACCTCCAGCTGTAATCTCACGCGCTTTAATTTGAATTTTAGATGTTTTTCATTCCTTCACCTTGTTGTTTGTGTTCAGCAGAGTTCCCCCCTCGCAGGGAAAAAAGGCTCACTTGACTTGACGTGACCCCCAGAACCTCACAGATGGGGAGAGAGCTGTGAGGTGAAGGGGGAAAGGTGGGCGGGGGGGGGCTAAGCGTGAGGGTGAGGAATTGAATAACCCCCACAGTGTGGACAAGAGCCGAAGAGATGGGAGGGGGGCCTTAAAACCAGAAGCGTCTGCGCTCTTAGCTCAGCACTCAGCAGCGTGACCGGAGCTGTGAGAGAGTTTTGTCAGCGTTCATTTCCGTCTTTAAAACCAAACCATGTCTACACAATGTATTAATTATGCCTTCACTTCATGCTTTTTTTCCCCTTCTTTTGGCTCCGAAATGTGATAGTTGCCCCAAATGACTGAGCTCTAATGTAAACAAAATTGAAAAAAAAAAAAAAAGGTCAACACCATCCGTGACCTTACAGAAGCAGTCGCGACGGAAGCTCTTGCAACCGGTGAGACAAAGACAGGGAGCCGATTGGAGATGAATGAAGAGAGACGGATTAGGAGGAAGTGGGCAGTTTTGTTTTTTTTCCAGCCTTTCCCTGCCAAAAAGGAAAATCTCGTCACCTCCATTCCTCCACACAGCATCTTCGTCCTTGGAAATTTAAATGCCAAATGATGCGCGAGCATTAGCAAGCCATAATGGGTAATCTGGTGACATGTAAAGTCTCGGAGAAATACCTTCTGAGGTTGGTATTTTAATTAAAACCAGACGCTCGCTGCTATTTCAACCACTTGGTAAGCTGTCAAAGGCCATGAGAGACATTCAAGCCCACAATCGAGAAAACAGACTTTTCTTTGATCAGAACTTTCAGAACATATTTTGTTCCTCTTACATCATGTCAGGTCCCACTGAGCCCCTCCGCGATTTCCTCTCACTCGTCTCCGGCTCTGGATCTGTAAGAAATGACCACGGGATGAATGTCGGTCAAATGTAAGAGGAGGCTTCGCTTCTCTAACGTGACATTTCAGGTGGTTTGAATTTGGCCTTCGGGACTTTTTAATTAAAGTTTTCTAAATTTTGGGGAAAGAAAAACATGCTTGCTTGGTGATTTGTATGAATGAACCGTCTATCGTCAGCTCTCATTCTGCCTTTTGTCATTATTTGCTCTTCTCTCAGTGAAGAATTGGTCAGATGTCTGAAATCACAGCCACGGACCCCTTTAGGAGCTGCCATTGCCGTCTCGGTACGATCACCTTAGACCACGCCCACAGCTGCTGTCTTAATGATGCTGATTGGTTATGGATCGGATCACTTCAAGGTGTATTATCATCAACAGAGAGTGAATCATAATCTCGCAAACTGTGCAAGAATAAGACTGCATATCGAGGCGGCATCTTCCATGCATATATAGGATTGGCTAGTCTCAGTTCACAGTGGGGCAGGTGGTCCGACACACAACACCAACGGAGATTATTCAAAGGATTTCAAGGAAGTAATTAATTTGCCACTGCTTGTGCAGCGGGAGCAAATGTTTGGTCAGTTAATGAGAATGACTGTGGAGACGTCCATGCTGACATGGCTGAGACACTCCAGTGAATAACTTTGGTAAATTGCGTCTTTCCTTCCTCTAGGATTCCATGGCTGCTTCAATATCGACACTAAGAAGCACAGGATCATCAAAGGTCCGAAACAAGCCCAGTTTGGATACACTGTCCAGCAACATGTGGCTGCTGGGGGAGAGAAATGGTAAGAGGCTTACTTTATCTATACATGTGCTTTGGTGTTTGGTTCTTGTTTGTGAGTAAGAGTGATCAGATGTTAAAGTAAATAAGTAGGTATAGAGCAACTTTATTGACATTATACGATAAATGTGGTTAGAATGGAGGATTAGTCCAGAGCCACTGCGACTGAGTGCATCACCACATCGGCCCACCCTGACCTGATATGCCTAACATGCATGTTTCATAAAATCCAGCCACTTTTTTTTGAGTAATTCTCAAGATCATTTCATTAGGAATCACATATTATGGGGTCAATAAATGAATTTATCATTTCTGAGGCAGGGGAACTCATGACTACTCAAAAACTTAAGTTGTACCTCTGCGTAATGTACTTTTTACTTTTATATGTTCAACTTGTGTCTGTGTTTGTGCCAAGAGGTTTGTCATGTTTTAAATGTATATTGCAGTTTGGGCACAACTGCCAGAATTTAACCGAGTGATCTATGGCCGAGATTAAGAGGTCAAGTACATTACAACTGTAAAACACACTGCTGTCATGCCGCATTAGTGACAGACGGTCGGACTTGGCAGCGAGACAACGTCGATGTCTACATTTTTCCCTCCGACAGATAGCGATCTACTGTAGTTATGCTGTGGTGTGCAAAGTTTCCTCCCATTAATTTGTGCCTGCAAAACAAACTGTAGTCCTGACCTCACATTTATCATATTACCTCATAGCACAAACTGAATCCTGATGCACACTATTATTTGGCCATTTGGCACCGTCTGGTGGCCAAATTTAGTTTCTGGCATCCCCAAATTGTCTGCTGGCAAGCGCCGCGTTGGTGCAGTGCCGGAGTTTAGCTTCTGTGTGTGCGTGTGTGTGTGTATGCAAGTCATTCGTTCTGTTTATGTGTCCTTAATTATATGTCTATTTTTCATTTCTTACGTCAATGGCCTCCAGACTGGCTTTGCCGGACTGAAGATAGCATGGGTTGTTTGTTTCATCAAGTGCTTTAAACAACCGTTACTAACAGTTTCAAGCAACCGTGTGTAGTTGCCTGTCTTCAGCGGAGGTGGTGTGACACCCTAACCTACACTTGAAAGCCTGTAGGTGCTTGGCTGGATGGACCAAAGAACACTTCACCACAACGATCATCGAGGTTGTAACATAAAAAAGTCACCTTCCTTGCACTCAATCATACTTGCAGAAAACATACTTATGAGTTTAAAGGATTAGAGTGTAAATGATATGTAGCAATCACGGACTGGTGGCAGAGAAAGTGCTCAACCCATGCTGTAGATTACGTGTAACACAAGTTTTGTAAGTTGTACCAAATTTTATCAGTGTTGCAACGACAATGTGGTACAAATTTGTCATTGCTTGTTAAGAATTTACATTATCTGTCCTAAACAGAACCATCATATGGTGTAATACACTCTGCACTGCACTAGCACCAATGTTTATGGAGGCTTGCTGTCCCATGATGCTTTGTTTGACCGTTCATCCACCATCTGCTGTCCTTGAGCAGCTTTGGATAGGAATCCACACCGCTGGAAGTGTGTTTGTGTGAAAAGAAAAAGCATTTTAGGTATATAAAGAAGAAAGAAAAAAAAACTTAAATTCACAATGAAAAGTACTTAATGCAGAGCGAAAAACCCCGAAAGTCAGAGAAGCTTTTTTTTTTTAAATAAATAAATAAAGCTAGAGAAGTTGACTGATTACTGTTGGACCAATTGGAGTGTGACAACTTTTTTGGAAAGCTGGGACATTATAGCTGAATGTTGCTCATCTGAGCTGTAGTCTTGCATCATTATCCAAACCCACTAAGCCATACAACGAGCAAAGGGCTCCGCAACTTCACAGCTCTGCCATCATAAATACTCACAAAAGCTCAAAAATGTGTATTAATCTGCTCTTGATTTACTTGAGTTTGTGCAGCATCGGGTTAAAAACTACTGTGTAATTCCCAGTTGATAAAAAGTCGTCAAAAATAAAAGTACATATTCTTGGCCATAATTTTTTTAGTTGGAACCACTTGGTTTGTGGCTCAAAAGCACACATGGGGAGATTGGAAGCACTGAGAAACCATGTTGGTGGTTGAGTTGGTGACAGTTTGGCAACAGTAAGTAAAAACTACAAAATCATCAGTAACACGTCTCTTATCCTTTGAGGCTCAGGCTATTGGCTGGAAATGTGCGTGTCAGTGTGATGTCAGTGTATGCAAGTAGCTTTATCTTTACCAAAAAAAAAAAAAAAAAAATCTTTACCACCAAGTCAGCCATGTCTGAGAGAGTCCTGGTAGACGTGGAGGTGCACAAAGGTGGACTGATGATCAGTGGGACGCTCACACAGCTGAGACAAACGTTTGATTTCGAGGCTCTTCAGTTTGTCCAGATGGTGCAACAGGGATTGGGACTGTGGCATCTGTATACATCTGGAATAAAAGCACCAATCATGAGCAAAAAAAGAGAGCAAACAAGCATCGAAACACTGGGAATTATTCACATTGATAAAGGAAAATACTGATTACCTTAGTATATTATCGTGGCGAGTACATGCATATTTCAATAAAAATGCACCTTGACCCAGACTGCTAAGTTTCCCACACTTTAAAACCCCTGTTATGACTCGTCCGTCTGGTCTGTAGACGACGCCGTCATCCCGTGGACTCGAGTTTAAGGAGGACTGTTTATTCGGAGCAGCAGTGTGTGTGTCGGAGTAGATAAGTGAACACACACAGCTGCATGAGCACACTTAAACAAGAGTGTTTGTGTCTTTGTGTTCGGGCAGCGTCTGCGTGTGCGTGTGTGCGCGTGTGTGCGTGTGTGTGTGCGCGCAAATGTCTGACAATTCTCAGCTGGAGTAAAGAATGCTGTGTGGGAAGTGGAAACACTTATTGAACATAAAAAAAAGGAACCCCAGTAAGAATCATTTAAGTTAGTAGACTTAATTGCTTTCATATGCAATGAATTAGTCCAAAGTCAATACTGATTCTGGTGAGTTTATCTCCATCGGTTGGGTACACAGTGAGTGGAAGCTTCAGTTTCTAAGCATCCACTTTTTAAGATGCGGAGATAAATTCTGCGTATTCGGAGTACTATAAAGTAGAAATATGCTAATTTAAAAAAAAAACTGCTTAACCTTTGCATAATAGTTCCGCATTCAAGGTTTTATTCTGGGAAACCTACACAAGTATGGGAAAAATCTACCTCATTCACGAAGGAACAAACAGGTTAGTTATTAATATCGCACTGATACTGCACTGCAATAGCCGTCTCAGGTGGAGCCAACTGTGACTGCTGCCTTTCAGTCACATACGTGTTTATGGGAAATCTTTAATCTGCACAGAAATTAGTGGCCATAGCGGTCATGCAGGAAGCAAAACCAGGAATTTCCCGATGAAATGTTTCCAGCTTTTTAATGCTCAGAGGTTTTCACAGAGTTTGCCGCTTTTTATAAGCAGCGCGCTACATTGTAAAGAGGAAATACTGCAGTTTCCACTTTAAACCCCACAAAAGCGTTCAGGAATTGCACATAAGCGCTGTTGTTAAACATCTTACTTTTCATCAGAGGCACCAGATCAGCGATCGCCGACGGGTCCCAACCTCAAGCTGGACCGGCTTGTTTTGTTTTTTTGTTTTTTTTACAGCACATTTGAATGTGCCTGAACAAAAATGTGTCACTGAGGCAGTTGCCTGCGGATTAGGAGGGAATCTGGAAACTTTAAAAAAAAAGACATTATGTTACCCGTGCCACTCAACACTTTCCATTCTGAGTGGTTTCACCGCGGCGGAGTTTTCAGGAGAACTGTCACAACGGCTGACGTTGCCCAGGAGCATCTGCACCAAACTGCCAGCGTTTCCAGAGTCGCCCCATCGCTCGAAAACCCTTTTGCTCCGTCTTTGAATGGAACACAGTCCCAACTGGAAAGTTATCATCAGGTACAAGGAAAAACAAAAAAAAAAAGTTCTACATGACCGGAACCTGAAGAAAGAGAGACCTGCAGCCAAGACTCTATTTCAAATGAAGAATCCCACGCTTGCTTATTCAAGTGCGCTTGGACAAGACATAACAGGCACTTACATGTATGCAAGATATGGAATTAGCTCGCGAGGCACCCGATTTCTCAATCATTCACTCAAGAATACGGTACATCTTGCGCTGGCTCGACCGTGGTCTGGAACAATCAGCGGTCGAGACGGCAGCTATTGGGGCGGTTTAGCACGTTCCTTGCATAACAAAGACAACAACAACAACAGCCTCCTCAAAACATGTGCATACAGCAGATGTTAACTGTGTGTCAGTGTCTTCATCAACAGAAAAGCAAACACCACCACCACCACCTAAGGCTTTTCTCCGTGTTTATCGATTTTCACCTGATTGGTTGAAGTTAGGCCGTGATGGACAGGTGGTTCATTCCATCACCTGCCTACAATTTGTTTGGAAGTGTTTAACCTTTCCCCAAACAGTTTGCACTACCCACTTTCCAGATGGTTCCGTGTAACAAACCATCTGGCACGTCAGGGTAGATATCGAAGAGCTATGTAGGAAAATCCTACATGTGTAAACTATTTATATTTCTGATGTCATGAAGTATATATTGTGTATAGTAAATACACAGATGTTGCCACTCAATTATTCTTATGATTGTTATCTTGAAAAATTCTAGATAATTGATTTATATATATTTTTGCTTGAACCATTTTTTCTTCTGCGTTCGCTTGGTGACATCTCTCCTTGTCATCTCACCTTGTCAAACCAAAACGTGCAAATTTAGAACAGAGTCGTGCGCGACACAGTGAGCTTCAAATCCTCGCGTTTGAGAAGCTGCATCCAGCTATTTTATACATTTTTTTTGGTCCACCAATCAGTTCATCAACCAAATGGTGGACCTCCACAAGTACGTGGCTACTTTCAACAGTATAGTTTGACAGCCTTTCATCAGCGTTACCTTCAGGGACATCAAGGAATTGAGAAATCTTTGTCAGGTCTTTTGACAGCTTCTGACTCGCACTGATGGAGCTACCGAGTTTAGGAGAGGTCACCGTGTCAAGAATGTCTTTTCTGCACGTGTGTCCTCGGCGTTGAGCTACTCTAAACACTCTGCCAGAGCTGATTCTCTTTGGGGAGCTGACGAGGGGCCACATCACCTCCTACTGGCAAAGAGCTTGGATCTCGAAAACTGATGGGACCTGTGTGCTTGAACCGTGCACCTCAGAAGGGTCCCTCTTTATATTTCCACTGTTTATTTTTCTACAGTTGCACCGGGTCTCCTCAGTGGAGACCCGACCTTTGGCCCTTTGCTCTGTCACGAGTTGCACGCCACAAATAACCGCTGAGGAAGCCCGTGGAAGTCTTTCACCGCTGACCAAAGATGGTGTTTCCCTTTGTTTTGGCTAATTTGTAAAGCTGCAAAGAGAGGTGTTTTTGCAACTCCTGACCCATGTAGGAAAAACACAACTCGATCTACTTCGCTTTAGATTTAGACAAAACACCAAGTCTGCATTAATGAAGTTGTCCAATGTGTGGTCTTAGTCACTACGGACAAAAGTGTCCACCCCTGAAACAGACTATCTGGTAACCAAAAGAAAACCCATTGCTGATCAATCTTAGAGTTTTAGATTGACCCAGTTGACTTGCAACATATTTATGGAGACATAGTTACGCCCAGCCTAGGGGAAACTGGAGCACAACATAAAAAAGGTGTGACTCACCGCTTTTCCAACTCCCTCAGATGACCAAAGTCAGTCAAGGCAGTACAGAACGAGATGATTTATTCTTCAATGGTTGGGCTTCTTCGGGGTGAACACTGCCAACACAATGAACAAAACAACCTTCACGTCTGTCAATCTAACTTAACCTACCACAGAAAAAACACTCAACTCCCTGAGTCAAACAAACAGGAGAAAATAGGGGTCAAACAAGAAAGGCCTCTCACCCCTACATGTACTTGGACTGCTCTTTAAAACAGTATTTACAATATAAACAAATGCTCAAATTCATACTTGGCTCAAATCATTTAAAACACACACTCACAACAGGTCGACTCGAGGCAAGAGTAAACGGTGGTTTTGCCATCATGCTGGGAGGAGAACGGAGTTCAATACTGGCATCAAAGCAGCGCCTTTTAATTCGGGCTCCATCAATCTCCCATCCAATCAGTGCTCGCCGTCTGCAAACAAGCACTCAGTGAAGACGACTCAGCAAGGACCACAGCACCACCCTCAGGCAGGGAGGACCAAAGCAAACACAGGAGATGAACCTAGGGCCATAACAATATTTTGGACAATTTAGAAAAAAATCTGACACTCGCATATGGTGCCAAATTTGAAAATCGCTGCATAGTTGAATTGCTGACATTAAATTTTGGGCTACAGCGACTCAGTCATAACTAGAGAAGAACACACTGACTCCGGTTTCTTTGATTAAAAAAAAACAAAAAAAACAGATGGCCTCTGAAATGAAAGAACTGACCAACAACCTCAAACTTGTGCGAGAGGAAATTACTCTCATTGTCTGGGGACGATGAACGTCTCTCCAATTACCGCCGCAATCAATACAGAAGGAGTTGCTGAAATCTCCGAGTCCGGCTGAATGTAGCGGACTGACCGACACCGCCTTTCCTCGAGCCATGACTCCGAGGTGGTTAAAAACTCGGTCCCAAATAGAAATCTAAATGAAAAACACAAAAAAAATGACCACCATGCTTTGTGGGAGCGCGAGAGGGAAAGCAACCAGCCTACTCGCGTGTTTCCGCTTTCCTTTTAAGGCTGGTTGACTGCCGCTGAGCGAAATAGGTACATTTAAGTTTTTGTCTTGAGTGTAACTTTTTTTTTTTTTGCTGCTCCTCCTTTTATTTATGAGGCAGCGTGGAACACATATCTGGTCAGTCCAGATAGACGGAATGCGATGAGCAAGCTTGACATTGGAGTAGCTCACTCTTGTTTGGGGCAGGGATGTGGTTTCAACTGCGTATACCTCCTCTCCTTCCAAATATGAAAAACATTACCACATTAATGACAGCCTGGACTTGGAGATGGCGCTCTCTCAAAACCCCATAGTCTTGTATTCCCCGGTAACCATGGTAGAAAATGTCCAAGAATTCCATTCGGGTTGTTTCTTTCAGTGCCATTACCATTCTTGCAGTGGTGATGCACTGGGGCTAGCGTTTGACCCTAATGAGCTCTGGAACATGATTGTTTGAACAGCTTCTGGTGAAATTCAGGAGGTCCCGAGGCGGGCGTCCAAGTCAAAAAAGGCAACAATGGTGCCTTTTTCATCAAAGTAGCTGTATCCCGACCTGAACTTGCGCTGCAGTATCTAATTTTTTTTTTTTTTTTTTGCCGGAGGACAGCAGCAACTGAGGTAATAATCATGATATTAATAGCTCTGTAAATATGAGCACCGTCGGAGCCACTGTGGTGAAAATCACTTCCAGAGGCTGAGACGTTGGATGTTGGCCTCAGAAAGAAAGAGAAAAAAAAAAGCTTACCTCCTCTTTGATGAGCAGTGACAAACTGTTCAAGCAACTTTAACCTCATTTGCTGCTGCAAAATGTCAAAAAAAAAAAATCATCACGGCTGCAACGTTTTCTTTTTACGCGCCCTAAATATATCACACATACTGTGAGTGAAGAGGAAATTCCCATGTGACACTGAGAAAATGTACCGCAGTGATTCTTGACCATGGAAACAGTAGTTAGGAAATATTAATCGCCATAAAGTCCGGTTCTGACCCGGAGCTTTTTGCAAACGCACCGCATGCTCTTATTCAGCAGATATTTGTGCAGTAGCCATGTGCAGTGATTGTTAAGTTTAAAGTTTGTAATCTGTAAGCTTGCATTTGCTTGCCACAGTAGAATAATTTTTAAAAAAAAGTTATAAAAAAAAGTGACAACTCATACACTTTACAGGTTTAGGAGTACTCTGTGTATTACTTTTCCTTGACTCATGTCTTTAAATGATTATGTTGGTGTAAAAAATGAACGCTTATTCAGACGGTGCTCATTATAAAACACAGGAAAAAAAACACGTAGTAATAAAATCTAACAATTATCGTCAACTCAATGTTTTTATGTCCGAGTCATCCATGATGGTAAATCTAATAATTTTGGGGTTTTGACTGTTTGACTGGTCAACAGAGGATTGGCAGATCACTCCACAATGAAAACACTCCTTAGTTACAGCTCTATATTTTTATTGCATTAAAATAAGAAATATTTGCCTTCCACTGTTGTTTTAAATGACACGTGATGCAGCATTACTTCACGCTAACCTCGCATGATATGAGGGGAGACTCAGATTCCAAAAATATGTTGCCCGTAGTGTTTTCATGGCAGTTTACAGCAAGGAATCTCGAGAATGAAATTCCATAGTTGAAGATTTATCTGTCTTTAATTGTCGGACTTTGACCTACGAGTCCATGCAGGAGTTTGGTCCTGGGCTGCTTTTGCTATAAAGTGGTGTCGAGTGTCTCTTCGCTTTGAGGCACCACTGAAGGCCGAGTTGTTCCTTTGTCCACTGCGTCCCTTCTGATTTCCACTTAGACTTCTTTAGTTACTTAAATTCCTTGTCGACCAACTTCATTTAAAATCAAAGCTTTTCTGGGAGTTAACTTGAGAATTTATAACTGAACACACTGAAATCTTGGAAAATTTCCTTTATCTGGCAAAGATAATAAAAAAAAAGCTAAAAACTATGTCTTTGACCGAGCATTATTCAGCAAACTATCCCGCAAGTCTCACGCTTATTGAACTACGCCTTCACATAACATACATAATGTTTATGTAAGATGCCAGGTTATGGCAAAGAAAATCTCTTGAGATCATGAGCATGGATGAGGCAGTTGAGTTGTATGCAAAATGCTGATGCACAACTGTCCACACGCAAAAAAAAAAGAAAAGAAAAAGGTTGACCTGACTCAAATGTCCATTTAAATAAAGTTGTGGTTTGGCTGAGTGTTCAGGTTTCACCGCACATCAGCGCACACAGGAGAACGTGCAGAGCAGCCAAGGGCCAACGTAAAGGCAAGCCTTCATGAAAAAAAAAAATATGTAAAAGTTTTGCTGTTACGTTAGTTATATCCACCAAAAAAAATTCAGTGTCCTCATGGTTGTTGTTTTGTTTCTTTTAGTTTTGTTTGTGTCTGCGGGATTACGCAAAAAAAAAAAAAAAAAAAAAAAAAAAAATCCTCTCAAAAAAATTAT
>CAAKHG010051089.1:9800-20374 GCA_901007715.1 Dactylopterus volitans
GTTGTGGTTTCTTTTTTCTCCGGATTGACACAAGCTTCTCTCTCTCTCTCTCTCTCTCTCTCTCTCTCTCTCTCTCTCTCTCCTGTGTGTGTGTGTGTGTTTGTACGTGCCTGTCTGCACCTGAGAGAAAGAAAGCACTGGATAATAAAGGGACAATGAAATCAGTAGAGGAGACGACAAAGATAGGAAATATGAGAAAGGAGAAAGGAATTAAGGGAAGTGAAGAGTCTTATCCAGGGTCACAGTGGTGAAAAAAGGGATAAGGTTTTACTAGATGGCTTGGGGGTGATGAGGAATCAAATCCATTTTAGACTGATGGTCAGGCTTATGGTCAAACTCAAGTTTGTCCTTTGAATTCCATCATTTTTTGACTTGTGTTTTAAATGATTGCGCATTGAACAGATTATTGTTATCGGTGAGACCATATATCAGGGGTAATTGATTAAAATCCAAATGGGTCTGGATACCAAAATTTCTTCCCAGCAAAAGTCTGAACCTCATAATATCCAAATTGTATCCCATAGCCTACCCCTGTCTGTTAACTAAAATCAACACCATACGTGTCCTTATCTTTTCAGCAAAGTTTATTTTCCTTCCTTCCTTTCCTGAAGCAGTAAACACAACAATTGCATACATTTCAAGTAAAATAAAAGCGTTTTTGAAATAGTGCAAGTTTAGAGCAGTCCCTTTTCTCCTCACAGAGAACACAACATGTGCATACATTTTTAGTAAAATAAAAACAGGCACAATTTGAATAAATAAACGGCTGTATAAAATAATAAGTAATAATGAAATGCTTTATTAACAGTAGCACAGAGGAACGATTTTAGCTCTTTATAGAGAAGTGGCAGAATTCACTCCATACAATATCAACAGACAAGCAAGTTTAAAGATGTTTATTGAATAACAAAGGAAATCGAAACAACAAACATAAATCTAGCCAAGCTACAAAGGTGCTATGTACAGTGTGTGTGTGTGTGTGTGTGTGTGTGTGTGTGTGTGTGTGTGTGTGTGTGTGTGTGTGTGTGTGCGTGTGTGTGCGCGCGCGTGCGTATTAATAGCTGACACACCGATCAGCCATAACTTTAAAACCTCCGCAAGCCTCATTTCTGTCATCCCGCTCATATGCATAAGGGTGACCAAAATATTAGGGACACCTCCCAGTTTAACCCAGCACAGTTCAACAGCGTCACGAATTACAGTCCCGATAACAATCATTCAAATATGTCAACGCCTCTCACAAACAAATCGAATAAAAATTCAACCTAAAACTCCCCCTGAAAGGAGACTTTATCACAGGGCTTTTGCATAATTTTTTAATGGTGAACATGCAGCGGTTTTAATGTTATGGCTGATCGGCGTCAGTGCAGTGACCATTTGAAATAGAAAACTGACGAGCTTATGCAATGTATAAGATGTAAAATACATGGCTGCACCTGATTTTACGCCATTTCAGCCACACTTGGGTTGCATCTGACGCGCTTTCTTTTGCGTTTTCGCCATGAGAGGATGAAAACGAAGCTGGGAGGGAGGCCGAGTCGCGCGGCATTAATAACCGGATGAGTTACAGCCGACCGGTCCGCTGTGCACCCGCGAGCCTATTACAATTTGGCAGCCGCCCGGCACAACTTAGACGTGATTTAACGGAGGCGAGCAAAGCGAAGGCCGCGTCCTAACACCGCACCGCACCGTGCTCCAGCACGCCGCCCCAAAACCCGAGTGCTGCGGGAAGTTAACGGGAGGAGAAGCTCATTTGATTAATTGTCCGAGGCTTGATGTGCAGCTCATAGCCTCCTGCCAGTGGCCCAAAAGTGTTTCACATGGCGTAGATGGCTTCAGCATGTGTAAATACGCATGTCCGTGAGTCTTGGATGACCGTGGTGAGATGCCAGAAGGCAGCTAATGGCAGCAGAGACCTTTTGTGGTACTTTCACAAGCTCGCGGCGTTGTGGCGCGTTTTTCGGAGCATGTTTGAAGCCTTGGCGAGGGGGTTGGGTGAGGTTTTCCGCTCTCCCGGAGGTTCTGGAGCTCGAAAAGCCCCAAGATCATCAGTAAATGAGTGCTTCGGCAGCGCGTATCAGCAGCCCACCTGTAGTCCTGCTCCAGCAGTGGAAGATCCAGACTCAAGCTGGATGAACACTGGCCCCACATCACTTTTACGTCACCCTGTTGAACTGCCCCTCGCCCAATCTCAAATTGTGACATCACAAATCTCGAGGCACCAGAGAAACCCTGTCATGGTTCCAGCAATTCATTTTTTTTTTGTGCACGATGATTGTAGTTCCTCAGTGACAACCAGAAGAACATTTTTAGTTCCTACTTTAGGCAGGCACCTTCTTTGTAGACGCTTGATCATGAGTGACGTTGATCTACCGGGATTGGTTCCTACCTTAGGTGTATGCCGATCGTTTTCACACCAGCCAGCACCGCACTGGCAAACCGCCATGTTTAAAAAAACCAAATAAAACGAGAGTGGCGTTAGCGTTAGCCTCTGAAAATGCAGCAAAACCCGGGCGGGCTAAATTCGAACGCCTCCTTTCCGTCTCAGTGCTAAATTTCGACCAAGACATAAGCACACAGCTCTGATCACGCCATCACCCACGTATTTTTACTCGCACTTGCACTCCTAGGAATGATGTTGGTACACTGACCACTAGCTGCTGCCGTGTTTTGCTTCGGTGTTCCCGCTTGCGTGAGAGCACACAGAATATTTGTGTGTCCTCGGGAAGCTCGACAGAGGGGAGCTCCTCTCTAAAACATTCCCAGAGCTACACATGGGACCCGCGTTTTTTCCGAGTGCAGACACTGTGATTCCGTCCTACATATCCGATACGGGGCCTGACCCCCCCCCCCCCAGGTCGCGCGGTTGAACCGGATTCTCTTTAAGTGGTGGCCGCGCACCTGACTCTAACTCTCCGCCCGCCCGGCATATTCAGACACACCAGGAACTAAGCAGGCCCGAGTTCCCCCACGCTCAACCGACTGGCGGGGGGGTGGGGGAGCCGAGCAGACCTCAGGGCGGAATGCGTCAATCAGACGCCGCACGCCACCTACGTCAACCAGAGGGAGGTGAACCACCCGCGGCGCCAGAGCGGGCGCAGAGCCGGAAGCACCACTTTCAAATCTCTGCAGCAGCAGGGAGAAACCGAATGAGCCCTCTCTTAGACATGGACCAGTACAGCAGCAACAAATCCCGCTGCCAGTTTACACAGCCCCAAAACAGGCAGTTTTATGTGGCCCTTTAGGAGTTCTAACCCAAGGGGACTAGCAACCACTCATGCCTTATATCCATCAACTGAGTGAACTGAGGCGTAACTCTCGACATCGCCCCCACCCATTTCCACCAATAGTTTTTTTTCCCCCCACAAAATGGCGAAAATTTGTGGAATTTATGGACCATCACAATGAAAAGTTATCGGAGAGAACTTTGCTAACAAGAAATAATAAAGAACAGGTTTCCCGCCGATGGCCGCCGAGGCAGGAAGGGCTGCGATTCTCGACGACCATCGGTTCTGTTAAAATGAAACCTGCAAATCGGCCACTAGGTGGCTCCACATAGTACGTTGCGCACTGCTGCCCTCATTTTGACAATTTTTTTTTTCTCGCAAAAAGGGGTAAAATAGCATCAGCGTTTTTCAAACTCCTGATTAGCCGTAAGTCACATAGAATATACAGATCCCTGTTAAGAAAAGCTATCGAAAGAATTTTGATTATGCACAAAACATGAAAGTTATAATGGAACAATGTCCCGTTGGTGGTTGTCAAAACATGTACGTGTTGCATGTCTTGGAAGCAACCAGTTATTTTCCAGTAAAACTTGGGATCATCGGTACAAACAGTTCAGCCACCAGGTGTCGCAATTATCAGTCATATTAACAAGAAAATCTTACTCAGTCGTATTTTTTATGCATAAATATGATGCCAATCCACCACTTGCTAGCGTTTTTCGACAGGAAATACTGCAAATCTCAAGCCATAATCGTTATCCGATTATGGCTTGATAAGAGATGCAGGGGAAAACTGAAAAACTGCTGGAACCAGTCAGCACACCAGCGGCATTGAGAAACAGTTGGACGGCCACAGATTACATAAATATAATAAGAACGAGGATAACAAAATGCTATATTTTATATGCTGTCAATTTAGCATCTGAAATGTGCTATTGAGCTCGAAAAAAAAAAAAAGAAAAACAAATAATTTTTAATGGGTAATGTGGGCTCCCTGCAAAAATATCCCGAGAGGCAAGTCCTTGAATTAATTAGCGGAACACTTTTGAGACGCTAACGTTGCAGCGCAGCGCCGCCGCTCTTGCCGCCGCTCTTGCCGCCGCTCTTGCCGCCGCTCTTGCCTCTGCTCTTGTCCGTGCCTGTCAGCCGTTCACTAAGAACCGGTTGACAAACGAAAGCCCATTAAGTCCACGCTTTGGCAAACAGACGGCAAAAAGAGGCTGCTCCCTCGCCGACCGCCGCAGATTTTCCGCGTTTATTGGCAGCTAATTGTTGTTTTCATGCTTTTTTTTTTTTTTTTTTTTTTTTTTTTTGATTAGACGCGCCCGAACGTGTTCGCACGGCCATTAACGCCGCCGAGGACGTGTGATTGTCCTGCGCTCCGGTCCGCCCCCCCCCCCCCGGAGCGTCTCTGGCTCGTGATCTGACAAGACGGAGTTGGCGAGCGGAACGCGGCGTTAATGATGCCTGTTATTGCTTTCACTGTTTCGCCGCTTCGGCGTGCAGGCGCGAGGGGAACTGGAGACGCCGAGCAGGGCGCAAGACCTCCTCAGAATCATTAGTCTATCCCGTATTAGAGTATATTTCTTATGATTGGAAGTTTGCTCAGAAAAAAAAAGTCTTTGCCCTCTGGGACTCTTGCCGGTGCGTGTTTGTCCTCCCTTTATATTATTACACAGCTGCAAGCTCCGGCGGATTGTTGTTCTTGTCATTTGTGCATTTTCGTACCAGATCACATATTAAAATCACCCGCTAATACGTACAAAAAAAAAAGAAGAAGAAGAAGAAAAAAAAGAAGTTAATCACCAGCTGCCACTGATGTCAAGGATCTTAAGTGTGGCAGGATCATGAATGATGGGAACCGACACCGAGCTAAATCTTTTTTTGTGGGTATTCCCCCCCACCCTCCCCGCAAGTGCACTCAAATTCAGCTCAGCGCTAATTATGTAATTTTGAAATGTGGCGATGTTGTCAAAGTGCTCATTCTCCACAATAGCAATACAATTTGGGACACGAAAAAAAAAAAAAGTGAAACGATGTGTCTAAACTTGGCTTTTCACTGTCCGCTTTCAGACAACAGCAGTGGCTTGCTTGTGAATAAATAAATTGGAAGAAACAGCCACAGATGTCAAACTTTGGACAAAAAAAAACATACTTTTCTGCGTCAGCCCGAAATACGTTTTTTTTTTTGTTTTTTTTTGGGGAGGAAAATGTCAAGCTCGCTCTCTCTCCCCAGTGTGCAGCCCGTGGGTGCCAAGACACACACACCTGGAGCTCAGTGACGCATCCCGCAGCATCTCCCCTCCACGCTCGGATATGTAAATATACAAAATGGAGACAGCTGATTGAAACACTCATACGCATACACGCACACACACACACACACACACACGTGTGGAACTACCCCCCCGCTCCCCCTCTCAGGGTTCTTTGTCACCCACTTTGCGACGCCCCGCTGTTGCTCGGTCATGTCGCGGCGCATAATTTCTAACCGGGCTCGGGAAAGTGCTGTTTTCCCCCAGCACTGTTGCTCTCTTATGCCCAGTGTCTTGTGGGAATTCCCCGCTCTCGCACAATCTACCGCCGAGCTGCTCTTAAAGCGGCAGCGTCGCGCTGACAGAGAGGCACGGCCCCGGCAGTGCGGAGCCCAGAATGAAATCGCAGCGCTCAGCCCGGACCTCCAAAACACGCTCTAGCCCTTGTTAAAAGTAGAACCCTGGATACCGTTGTGCAGAACGTGTCAATGCATCATTGAATAAGCTATAAAAAGCTGTTTCAGGGTGATGATTATTGTTGAGATGTAAACATTTAAAAGCTAATATTAGCCAAAGGATATAGGTCACTGTCTTTACTGGTGAGGTGGCCCCACACACTCTGGAGTGCGTGGGGCTGTTTTGTTGTGTTTGATTATTATTTTTGATGGGGTGCGAGTGGGGGTGCGGGCCTGTCATTTCACTTTCTGATTGGTTGGCGCAGGTTGGGGACGGGAAATGTTTCACTTTTGTTGCTCAACGAAAGAGCTGATCGGTCCGTGCAAGAATTAGAACCTGATAAAGTTTTGCTCACAAGTTAATCCATTGAAATTACGTGTTTTTTTTTATTTTATTTTAGCATTTTTCATGGATGTTTGCTTACGACAAAGCAAGATGTTAATTTTTTGACATGGTAGTTTGCTTACATTACCCCCAATTTTACTAAAATCCCTATAAATCCCTGTAATTCTCATGGAAAGTTCACATTTTGGAATATTGCCGAAATCCCCCAGCTTTGCATGAAAGGTTTCCAGAAATTTGCCGGGAAATTTTCCACCCCCTTTTACAACTTCAAATGAGACCGACTGATTTGAATAACCTAAACATTCTTCAAATGCTAAATAAATAACACACTCTTACCGACCTCAGCCCGGGACAGCGCGTCCTTCGGTGCCTGGAGACAAAACTGGGGGCAGAAAAACACGCACACGAGCCGCAGCAGCAGCTGAAAGTGGCTGTAGTAGAGGCCTGGCAAAGCACCCCCAGGGCAGATACCTAGCATTATGTGATGTCCATGGGTACCAGGCTTTAAGTAAATAAAGAAATTCCCTCGAAGTGTTAAAACCCGTCCATATATTTTTTAGAATTTGCCCAGTTCTAAGTGTGAGGTGGGTAGGTCGATACCAAGAAAGCCGTGAAGGCCACTCGAGAGTCGTTGACCCACCCAGGCCATCATGTGAGTCCGGGTCACTCGAGTCAAGGTGAGAATGGGTGCTGAGGTGTCCCGGGAGGATCTCAGGGCGGCGTTGCGGGTGGGTGACAAGTGGTGTCTTAAGGCTCTATGGTCAAATTTAGAAATCCCGTTTGGACATCGTGTAAGAGGCCTTGGACCGTGCGGCCTGTTATCAGTGCCTGTGACTGTATGGGGGTGCATTGGTGCACATGCCATCATGGCTAACCTGCACATTTGCGAAGGCACCTCAAATGCTGAACTGTAGAGTAAATATAGGTTTCGGAGCAACATGCTACCTAGTAAAGATGATGCCCAACCACGTTCTTGCTTGTATTACAACACCATGAGTCCAGGTAATATACCGACCCGCCTGCAGTCCCGGCTTGGTACCCAAAGAAATTGATTTGTGCGTTAGGGAACATGGAATCAGGACAAAGGGACCCAGAACTGTTTGGCAGCTGAAATCCTACGTCAAGAAATAATAGTTTTAAGGGTTCCAGCCTTATTCCACAGTTGGTGCCCTCAGTCCCCAGATGCTAACAGTGTTGTTAAAAAAAAAAAGTGATGCAGCAGAGTGGTAAAAATGACCCTGACCCTACTTTTTTGGAGCATGATGTTGGCATCATGCTTCAAAATGGGCATTTAATCTTCTAGAAACCTTTTGTAAATCAACTCCTTTGGAAAACCGGGTTTGCAGAAGAGCGCACACGTCTCAAAAGCACATCTCAAAGTCAACATCTCTCAAAAAGCGAAGCATCTCACCCCTGTGCACCAAAACTTTGCATGCTTACTTCCTACAGTTCACATGAAACTTTGCACATGTGCTCTTTGTATCCTCGCGGTCACACGCAGCTAAAATAATTTAGATTCTCCAGAAAAGGCAAAACTATTAAAGGATTTTGTCGGACTCCTAAAGGGAAGGTGACGTTAGATCTCCACACAAGAAAGTGCAAAGAACACTAAGCTTTGGCCAGTTGTTTGCCATTAAACGATGCAGCTCTGTGTGAATTATGACGATTGGGCCTGAAAAATTCTGTAAAATGTGTCCTGAAAGATGCTCTAATTCACAAGAGTCCAGATCAACTGTTGCATCTGTGGTTGATAATTTCAGAATTCACCAGCAATTCTGATTTAACGCAGCAAAACTCCTATTATAACCAGTGGTGAGTGACAAAAAAAAAAAAAAAATTAGCTAATATGCTAACATTCTCCATGTATCTATTTTTCAGATGTGGTCACGTCAAACATGTTGGGCTTGTAGTTTTTCTTATGTTAGCAGTTCCGACCAAGCAGCGTCTAGCAGCGTCAACGAGACATTTACGAATGCGCTCAAATCACTCAAATATGACTCTGCCGTTTCCATCGTAACGTAAAACATTGTCACAACTTCGACTTGCCCTCTGATGCCTTTTCCTTTTCCCGTGTGCCCATTTAAGGGATGCGATCATACGCAACACAGCAAAAACTTAACGCTAGCTTAATATGATGGAATTGAACGCCCCCTTTTTTCCATATGATGTTCGGCCAGAGGGGCCAAAACACTCTCCAATGGTCAATGACACATTTGTTCCTGGCTAAAAAATGCAAAGTTTGCAATCTCAATCAATCTCGTAATTTAGTCTGGAAAAAACCCGAAATCCCAAGAAGCGCTAGCTCGGGCTGGCCGACTCGACTCGACTCGACTCGATGCCGCCTGCTAGGTCCTTACCAAGACTCCCTCGCGGGGTCCTAAACTGTTTTGTCATTACGCAGGACTCCATCGACATAGCTGATTATTTGTCATATCCCACATGGAAGCAAACACAAGCAAAATGTTTTTGTTTTTTTTCATTTCTAAGGCCAAAGTGCTTCACAACATAAATACATTTCGAGTATATCTTCTACTTTGTTCATAACCTTTTTCTGATTTTAATTAAAATTAACTGCGTGTTGCGAATAATGATATGAAAACACACCATTTCGTGTAATATCGGAGCATAACGCAGCCACGACATTGACGTACCTGTTTACCTGCGTCCACGGATAGAAAACCGGTAAGCAATGAAAGGGTCTCAAATAATGGCTGTGGCTAACTTGAATGAGTGATTGTACCAACAGTCTGGATATAAAGTTAGAGGGGGGAAGAAAAAATGGGGCAGGGAGAAAAATATGTGCCAGTGCTTCATGACGCTCTGGTCACCACACCGAGTGCAGAAGTGCGCAAAAACAATTATTTAACATGATTCAGAAACGAATTGCAAAAAATAGGGTTTGCCGTCATTACAAGGCGGAGCAGGCAGCACGAAACCAGAACATTTTTAGCTTTGACGTAAGAGTGGTCAGACTTGGGGCTTGTTTAACATCATCGGCGGGGGGGAGGTTAAGTGCCAGATCTGCGCTGGAATGGTGGAGCGAAACGCCTGCCTCGCTCGTGTGTGTGTGTGTGTGTGTGTTTTTGGGTTCGGCGTCCCGAGCGGGCCCGCCTCGCGCGTCCTCGGGGTCCCGCGCGCTTGCGGAAGGTCGCAAGCGCGTGGGAGATTTATTAGGGCGCTGAGCCGCAGAGTGATTTATACGCAAGCCGATTCCCTGAGTGACAGGTAGCCAGTGTAAAGATTTTAGACCTGGAGTAACGCGGCCATGCCTCCCGGTTTTTTGTCGAGACAATACTGGATGCGTCACTGTCAATTATTTGCTGTTAACCTTATATGTGCCTAAGTTGCGGGTCGCCAAGCGGCTTGTTTTGACAGAACCACGAAGAGATTATGAGAAGCTTCGAGATCCTGCTTTGACATTGTTCCCCAAAAGTTTTGAAATGGTAGTCAGCAGATAAAGTGGCTGTGCAGATTTGAATATTAATCCAGTATAGTTTTTTTTTTTTTTTTTTGCTTTACTCTTAATTATAAAGGCAATTGTGTGGCAGTCCCATGTCTGTGGAGCCGAAGAAGATCTGCGTCCACCTATTTACTGATTTGCTTAATACAGTAACACAAAGATTCATCGGGTCCATAATCACATGGTAAGAAGATCTGCATGTTTGCGCGTCACCTGGCTTCAATATTATATTATATAATTTAACAGAGGCATATATATAAAATGAAGCACTAAAATAATAGGGGTCCCAGAGTGGATGCCTGTGGAACGCCTCCCCCCCCCACTTGCAAGTCAAACCCAGTTTTCCAGGCTTTGAGGCAAAACTGCATGACCGAAATGTTTTTGTTGACATTTTACTATCAGCGGTGGCAGTGGTGTGGTGTTTGTTTCGAAGGAGTGATTATTCAGTAAATATGGATGGAGATTATCGGCATCTTATGATGTTCATCAGCCCAGACAGTGCTCCTTAGATCAGAGCTGAGACCGTCGTGCTCATCTTTTTTTTTTCCTAGCAAACTTGACAGTTAAAAAAAAACAAAAAAACAACAACAACAACAACAAAAAAATCACCTCATTTCGGTAATATATTGGATGCGGCCTAAATATTTCACCAGCACACACACACAGTAATAAAACAGTTTCTAGCCTTATGGGGCCATGACACCTGGCAGGAGGTTAAGTAAATGTCTGTCATTGGCTTTTATTTATTTTCCCAAATGGGTATGAAACTATGATTGTGTGTGTCTCTGTTTGTGTGTGTGTGTGCATGTACTTGCTGCACACTGAGGACCA
>CAAKHG010051094.1:5115-15678 GCA_901007715.1 Dactylopterus volitans
TATTTTTAATGCAAAAAAAAAAAAAAAAAAAAAAAAAGTACATGTAAAGCATCTTTGGGTCCCTTGAAAGGCCATATAAATTCAAATTGTAGTTATTATTATTATCATTGGCATTTTACTACAGCACAAATGCAAAACAAGATGAGATACATTTTTGTTTAAGTGACAGATGCCCTCTAAGCAGCTGTTGTGAGAAAATCAAATAAACTGAGATTTTATAACAGTCCATAAAGGGAGGAGGTTGGGGTGAATTAATGTGCCGTTGCCAAATGCAACTTCTCTTTGGAAGTCCACTAACCTCACGTTAGTCGCAAATTTAACAGAAGCAACAACGTTTTTTCTGCCTTTTAACAAGTGTCGCTCGTAACCTTAACTAACCAGGATTGTTATTCCATCTCCACTCTGACCACAGATGTGGTCATTACATGTTTGGGCTGTTTGTTCATCTGAATGTATTTACGTCATACTTGTAAAGGCCTGCAGAGAAATTCTTCAAATTTGGCACACGCGCTTTGATGGTCAAAGGTTAACCATGACCTGTCTGATTGTGCAAGCGTCTCAGGAACACCTGGCAGAAAGCTTATCAACTTCAGTTGCATCGACACTTATTCAGAGGAAACCTTCTCCTTTTCCATGGGAGGTTGCTGGCTGCAAACGGGCTTTAACGTTATCGTGGTACTTCAGCTCTCTCTGGATGCCTCTGGTCATTTTTCATGTCGCCGTGACCACCAATCAGCCAGGTGGTTCTCCGCTCTGATCTATTTTGTTCTGGTCTAGTTTGGCCGCTTCCTGCACTTGTAATTGTGTGTGCGTTTGCTAATTGATGAGTTTCTGGAAGTGTGGGAAGCCAGCACATCGATCAAAGCGGGGTCAGATTCATTTAAACAGCCTAATGCAGAGACAGCACGCGTATGTGTGCGGACGTTTGCTGACTCGGAACACAGGATGTTAATTCCTGATGTGATTATTTGTCACTCAACTTCAAAACTAAATAACGTTTGAATAAAATGGTTCGAGAGCTTTTCCGTCGAGCTACCGACTCACTCAAAGTGTTTAAGATTTCAAGTGAAGTGATGCACAGGGTCGTTTAAGATAGAAGGCAAATATGCCTGTGATTCAATTCCAGTAAATATTCTTGTTTAATGACTCCACAGGGTATCCAAGTCTCTCTCTCTCTCTCTCTCTCCCTCTTTTTTTTTTTTGATAAATCACTGTTTGGTGTGTTTTGCCGATTTGAGCCACAGAGGCATTCTGGGAAATCAGAGTAACTGCCTAATGAGGGTCCACTGTCATAAAGTTAGAATTAAACAGTTGCTGCTTACATTGAGTGTGAGGGGAGAAAAAAAAAAAAAACGACATTTTTCTCTGAAAGTGATCCATCAATATATGTCATGCAGCTACGAAGATTGAACGATAAACCTCCGTATCCCAGTTTGATCATACATACGTAAAATAGAAAAGACGCACAGTTGCAGAGGTGATGAGTTGGATTCAATGTTCGCAAAATATATATAAAAGTGTGACTGATAAAATAACGGCAGTTAACATCCTGACAAGTAAAATTACTCAGAAATTCCAGAGTTTCAGATATCAGAACATATCTGCTGGCGTTTGATTGGTGGGAGGGCGTTCATTCATACTGCATATGGGCCCATCGTAATCTGCTGTGCATTTCTTACTTTGTTCCATGCTTGTTGAAGCGTTTGGTTGCTGTCTGTGGTTCTGATCGCAGTAGATGTCACTTTGTGGCGTGACAACTGACTGTTTTGCCAGTGTCTAGCGTGTCTGTGTGTATAAATAGCTAGGAAACACTGGCCGTGACATCCTCTCACCCTGGATTCAACGATAAATGTAAGAGAGACATTTAGAGACAAAAATGTTGTGTTTAACGGAAGCATGAAGGCGGAAAAAGAGTTAATATTTGGTGGCATTAGCCATTAGCCGGTATAGTTAGCCACTCACAATGCGGAGGCTGTGGGGCTCAGCAGAAGAGTTTCATATACATGGGCGATTATGACAGACCTTGATATACTTGAAGTGATAAAAAAAAGTAAATCTAAAATATGGAATTTTCTTCTTAGAGAGAGATTCTTTAGTTGAAATTCAGAGTCAAACTTTTCTTTTTCTCCATTTCCATATCTGTGGGAGCAGCATGTCCGACGGTGACAGAGTGGATTTGTTGGTCGCCTACAAGAAGAAGCGCCTCGTTCCCGTGTGAGAGACAAGCGAGCCACGACTGCGCCGCCGTAATCCTGTCAAGAGAGACTCGCCTGGTGCTGCTGCTGCTTTCACTTTCACTTCACCTGCAGGACTTTCTGGAGTTAGACTGTTTGGAGGGACGAGCAAGAATGTACCTCAAGCTAGCCAATCAGTGCTGCCGTCTGTTGACAGAGTTGGCTGACTGGTGTCATGGGCTCATATCAACGGTCTTCTCAATAATTTTGAGAAAACCCTCTAGATGACTGAGATCTGAAACCGTCGTTTTTTGGTTAGAAACTTATAAAATCCAATTGGACATCAGGTTAAGTAGGAAACAGGAGCACTTAAGCTCATCGGTATTCAGCAGCGCTCATCTTCAAAAGTTGTGGCTCCAAGTTGGAGAACAATTTTTTTTTCCTCACACAGACGATGGATTCGTGATTGGATATGAAGCATATTAAAGCATATTGAATTAATCTTTTTTTTTAATTCGTCTGACACCGTAATTATTATGAATGGGGACATATTGGACATTTGCAAATGTAATCGCACGACTCCATTTTCCATCCATCTCAAGTCTGATTAATAAATTTGATTTGTCACTAAGGAGCAGCGCTCACTTCACTCATTTCCCCTCCCGTCTCTGTCTCCGATAAAATATACGATATATGACTCTGGAGTGTTTAATAAATGAATCTTTATTTTATTCTATTCTATTTTACCCATTAACTGACTATTACAACTTGTCCTTAAGTGACAGTGCAGATATTTTTTTTTTGGGTCAGGGTTACAGTTTGCATTTGTATGGTTGCATCACACATACAAAGCTGCAAAAGAGAGAGAGCAAGATATTCAAAAAGTGATGAGACATTAGGAGTCAGCAAATGTGCAGCCAGCCTGATTTTCGAAAAGAGTGGGAGAACAGAACATGCAGGTGTTTGCTATCTGCAGCAAAGACTAAAGAATACAGAAAATGTCTGATAGTGAGACATATCGCCACCTTTGCCACCACGATTCTTCAAAAATCTTAGTATTCTACACTGCAAAAATGGTATAAGGACCAAGAGTCTCTCAGACATCCCACCCAGCAAATACTGTATGTGACGTCACTGAGGGAAGGTTTCTATAATAGAAGTAAGTTCAACAGATGTGAAACTGATGTCTCTGGTCTGATAGATGATCATCTGGGAAAAAAAATTGCAAATGGGTTTGAATTCTAGCCATAACATTATGACTACTGCATGTTTACCACAAAATTTAATGCAACACACCTCCCTTCAGGAGGAGTTTTATGTTGAATGTTTTACTGAATCTGTTCGAGAGAGGTGTTCCCAACATTTTGTCACCATAATGCCTATCAAGGTGGCACGCACAAGAGAAGCCCTACAGTACAGAGACTCCAGGGACTGCAAGGTGTCATCAGCCGGGATTGAAGTGAGGACAGGAAGGAAGTGGAAGGCAGAAAAGGCAGTGGAGGTGGCTCAGTCACGCCTAAGGCAAAAGGCATCGATTGGGACCGCAGCAACAGGGAGAACAGGTTTGGGCTACTTCCCAAAGACCCAAGTCAGCCAGGCCCAGGGGAAAGAGAGAAACCGTCCATGTACCTCAGGAGGTCTAAGCAGGCATGGAGGAAGAGAAAGTTGGCAGGGCAGTGGGACTCCGGCAACGGGGGGCGTGGACAAGATGGCAAGGTCACCTGGTCAAACATCATGCAGGCAGACTTCCAGCGCGTCCGGCTCCTTGTGGTGGCAGTCTACGATGCCCTTCCTCACCCAGCAAACCTCCATGTGTGGGGGAAGAGCAAGACACCCACCTGCTCCCTTTGCTCCGTTAGAAGAACATCTCCTCAGCAGTTGCCCAAAGTCCCTGGCTGAGGGTCGCCATCTCTGGCGCCATGACCAGGTACTCAAAGCAGTTGCTGAGAGCATAGCCTCAGCCATCAGCACCTCCAAACACCATCATGCTCCAAAGAAGGCGATCGCCTTCTCCAAAGCTGGAGAGAGACCGTGTGCACGTCCACAGACAACAACGGGACTCCTCCACACAGCCCCTGATTGGCAGCTGCACTCTGACCTGGGAAAACAAGTGAGGTTCCCCCAGCACACTGTAACAACATCTCTCCGGCCAGACATGATCATCATCTCAGAGGCTTCGAAACACCTGATGCTGGAACTTACAGTGCCCTGGGAAGAGCGAATTGAGGAAGTCAACGAAAGCAAACGTGCCAAGTATCAGGAACGAGCACAGGGGCAAGGGCTGGAGGACATTCTATGAGCCCATAGAAGTCGGCCGCAGGATGTGTTCTCTCTCTAGGCCGATTGGGAGTTACAGGGGCGGCCAAGAAGAGGGGCGAACCGCAAGTGAAGCTGCAGAGAAAGCCACGAGGTGGCTGTGGCTGAAAAGGGCAGATCCTCGGGACACAACTACTACTGGGACACAAGCCAGGATTTGATCACGCCGGCTGGGTCACCTGGGCGAGGGTGTCTGATGTGTCTGATGAGACCCGAAACCCTGTGACCCAGGACACATCACTGACGCGTCCCAGTGCATCCAGAAGTGGGATGACAAAAATATAAGAGAATTTACAAGGCTGTTGCATTGTATTATATGGTAAAGATGCAGTGGTCATAATGTTATGGCTGATTTGGTGTATATTAGACCGTTAAATAATATCTCTTGTGACATTGTTATGACATTTAATATCTTGTTTTAAGTGTTGTGCGTAAAGTACTATACTAAATGTTTTGTCCGGTGCAGTAATGGTCAGTTTTATTAAGAAATATGGTTGGTTATGAAGTACATTAATCAGGTAACTATTGGTAAAAAATTTCCTTTGGGTTGGAGAGCAAACAGCTACAGTTATTGTTTTGTTTTTGTTTGTTTTTAATCTAAGCAGATCTTAAATTCAGGGACAGTGGGACAAGTCTGACTCTATTTTACCCCCAAGCCTAATTTTACCATCCATGTACCTCTGTTCATGTCGCATGTGTGCTGGGCTCTCAGAGCTGCCTGGCTCAATGCAGGTGACCTGTCCACAGAGTCCGTCAATGGCTGACTAATGAAGAACGACTCTGCGGCCGTTGTTATGCCGCCTTGACTCCACGGATCACGGAAGCACAACAACATATCAAATGACAATGTGTAATGTCAGAGGCGTCACCCGATTCGCCCCCCCCCCTGCTATGACAGGGGACCTATAAACTTGACTTTCAGCTAATTTTTTTTTGCTGTTTCATTTCACCCTAACTGCTCTTATAGTGTGCAGCAGTGGAGACCAAGCTCAAGACCTGCTCACAGCCAAACAGCAAACACACACACTTAGAGACTAACGGGTGAACAATTAGCAGCCAAGTAGTCCGATATTTCCTATGAGTTACTTGAAACAGCAAAAAGAAAAAAAAAAGTGACCCCTGGACTGACGTTCACCAGGTGAACATAAACTCCAAATGTTGCTCCTCAACTAATAATATATTGATGAGCAACTATTTGCTAGAATGAGAGTCATATCAATTTGAAAGTGATGTGCTGTGCTGACATTTACTACCCGTAAAGTGGCTAGAAGATCAGTTACAAAGGTTAAATTTGTTCTTTTGTCTGACTGAAAGTTTCAGGGAGTTGCAAAAATGGCGCAAAGTCAACACACCTGCTGAAGCTGACTCACGGCTGGGCTGAGATCGCCGGCCAGGTCCCACTCGGAGATCCATCGCCATCTGGGGAAGAATCGAAGAATATCTTGAAAATCCCTTTGTTATTTTGCTGCCAGCTCTCAGAGGCGTTCTGGCTTGACAGAATTTTGTTTTTTTGTTGTTGTTTTTTTTATCCTTTGGGTCGTAAAACAGCGCTGCATCTTTGGAGAAATCACTACATTTAGATGAACAAAAGCAGTGTGGTGTAAAGTACATTTGTGATTTGTTGGCAATTTTTCACTGTAAATTGTCTTCTTTCTCCAGGTGAATTATATATTATATATACATCAATATATAGTGTATATATTGCTTCGATTGTATATTGTATTTTATACTTTCTGCTGTTTTTCGACCACCACCATGTCCAGTTGGTTAGCCACTAGCTGTTTGTCGGTCTGGGCACTGAAGTCCCACAGTGCCGTAGCCCCGTGGTTCTGAACCACCTTTGGTGGTATGTCGCATTAGGATTTTGATACTTCTGATCCGGACTGGATACAGATGTTTCTATACACCGTAAAGGGGTGTCCTTGCATAGCCTCCATGTAAACTGTTCCAAGCTTGCATCTTGCACCCTGCTATTATGTGCTGGACTGCGTCCTTACACAGCCTGCACCTTGAGTCTGGTCTACTGTGGTAGATCTTGGCCTCTTTTGCTCGTGTGCTTTGTGCCTGTTCTTGTGCGTTCATGATTAATGCCTCTGTGTTGTCTATTAGTCCAGCGTTCTCTATCCATCGGTAGGACAGCCGCTTCCTCTTCCTCCACTTCCCTACATTCCATGTAGGGCTTGCCCCTCCATGTTGCTTGGTGGTCTCCTTCATCTACATCTGATTTTAGCTGTTTGAAGCATCCGGTGAGCAGCTTATCATCTGGGACCATTTTCTTGTTGTATTTATGGATCTCTGGTCTTTTGGTCATCCCACTCATACATATTCCGGTGACAAAATATTAGGGACACAGTATAATCCAGTATAGTTCAACAGCATCACACATTACTGCCTCCATAACAATCATTAAACTGTGTCACCACTTCACTCAAACAGATTCAATTAAAATTCGACATAAAGCTCCTCCTGAAGGGAGAATTCATTGCGGGGCTGTTGCATTATATTCCATGTCAAACATGCAGTGGGCGTATCGGCGTATCCCCTATATGTATCATGCAGTGAAAATAATTGTTACGAAACACAGAGCTCAGAGTGATCGTGGGTCTATACACTACGTCGACCCCTGCCCATAGTTATTTTTCTACTAATTGCTGGGTTCCTTTTGACTTTAAACATCTCTGTGCCATATTTTTTCTCTCTCATGCTATTTTCTATCATATTATTTCATCCCCCGATTTTGAGTTTCCTCTCAAATTGCCTCTTTCTGCAGGTGGAGGAGGACCTCTTCCAGCTCGACAACGGATCGATTTGGAGTTGCCGCATGGCGCCCATAGCTGTCATGTTTTACAGTAGAGTGATCCAGAAGGTTGGTCAGATAATGACCCTTCCCTCTGTGCTTTCTGCCAGCGAAGATGTGAAACACCGATAGCCTCCATTCCAGCCATTTTAATGAGAAATACCTCTGGGTGTCCTGTCTCTTGAGGTGTTCAGCAGAGGAAGAAAAGAAGGAAACGATTCATTGCTGCAACAAAGACAGCAATTATATATATATATATATATACACACACACACATATACGTGAGTGTGTATATACTGTATATGTATATACAGTATATAAATGAGTACACTATGTATCTCTGTCCATTTATCCTGTCTCACTATATCATGTTTTGCTGATTCTCATCCCTCACAAAATACGAAAACCTGTACCAATAATTTCATCAGATTCTAAGTAAAAAAATGACTAAACTAGACTTAAGTATTGTGTTGGCTTACTTAGTCATTCGTCAATGAGCACCCTTCTCCTCAACCCCACCGCCTTTAGTCAGCAAGCTCCTCCACATGGTAACAACATAAAGCTAAAACAACGTTCAGCATGCTGATAAAGTTATTGTTTGATCGATTTTATCATTAATAACAGCGCCGGGCTAAGCTAAGCTGCAGTAGATTTACTCTACCAACCAAATCAACTTTAATGAAGGGAAAATACACTGTGAAAGGGTCCAAGTTTTCTTATGAGGATGTAGGAAAAACATGTGAAACACATCCATAGCTATTATGTCTGAATTCTAAATGGCTGGAGAAGCAACTTGTCAATCACATGGTGGCAGTGCCCTAAAGCATGAGCGGTTTATGGACCATATGAATTCCTCGATGCACAAAAAGTGGACAGAATCACTGAGTTGGACAATAAAAATGTCATTAACTGAGGAATGTGGAATGTTGCGTAATTAGTAGTTATAATTTTACCGAAATTCCGGACAATCTTCCAGGGGCCTCTTGCCTGTGAAACGAGCCCGATTTTACTTCACGACATTGCTGTCTGTTACAAGCGAAGCATCTGAAAAGCTACGAAATTAAACACTGATCCCAAAATTCAGAGCAGAGCAATACCTCAACTACTATTATAAGCCAGGCCATCGATTGTTTTGCAAATTCTGTCAACATGTTGTTGACTGGACCCAAAAAAGCTATATGCGACACCACATGAAGCCCATGTGAAGAACAAGGGGAAAAAAAGTGTTAACAGGAGCACGGCAACAACCATTACAGAAGATTCAAGACAATCTTTTGTTCTGGACATCGTGGTTGCGTGCGCCGCGTGAAGTTTTGCAAATGAGGAAGAGCGCCGGCCAAAATGAGAGCCGCCTCCAACAAGCTCACCGCCGACTGAAAGGTTCTGCAACGTGCTAAACATTGTCATCGATGATCTGACGTCACAGAAAAGTTGTAAAAGGGGTTCACTTGCCGAGCTTATCATAATTTAACGTGAATGTCTGTGACAGATGGAAGGGCCATGTACAGGAGCTCGTAAGGACCAGTCTTAAGTGAAAAACTTAGTTTCATGCCAGGCTTTGGGCAGCTGTCTGCTGCATTGTTGACAAATATCTTGATGCATTTTTTTCATTTAAATGAAATGTTTAAATGGACATCACCTTAAACTTTGAAATGCAGCATTTTCTCTGCAGCGTTTTTCGGACTTGGAGCACTTGATAAAAATATTCAGTTGCATCAATAAATTTACTGTCATTTCTTATTTGAATGTTGACATTTTATTCACTCACATTAGTAGACACTTTCTGATAAAAATTGCATAAAAAGTAATACAATTTGTTTATACATTGTTAATATGATGTTGAGTAAGTGAGATGACACGCAGAAATGTGTTTTAAACATTTCCTGTTTTGTAATACTGTGCTGTTGAAAGTAATGACAGTATATGTTTTGCAGATCAGGTCAAATCAAACCACCCTATTCCTGCACTTTTGCTCAAAATTTCAGTTTTTAATGGAATGATGACCCCTTTAAGATTTGAGGTTTACAGTGAAGTAAAATCTTTCATCCAAATTTGCTCTCAAGTCCCGATCTTTGGGATTTTATGGTTAAATCCACCACTTTTCATATGTAGGTCCACTCAGCATTGATGGTAAATGAAGCCTATCAAAGCACTGAGCCTCAAGTTTATGGCCTCCATATATCCCGCTAACATTTATGCTGCATTGTAACAGGAAAGGAACTCAACTTTGACAAGAGAAGCTAGAACACCTCATGAAAACAGTTTCCCACATGGAATCATAAATAATACACACTATAAGCACGAAGCCAAGCAATGAAAAGACCATTTTCTTATTCTTATCCCTGATTGTGGAGCTATTATATCACCACCCACACCATGTTAGCTGGACTACATTATGGTAGCTGAAGCCCTGAATTTTATGATATTACACTATATTGCAACAGAGTTCTAACCTTGAATGGAACAGTTGTTGTGACCTTACTGGACTCAGAGATCGACAGCTGGGCTGAGGGTGCAGCCTGTCTTTCTTTGAGCTGGAACTGTAATCACATCGGTCTCTCTCTCTCTCTGACACATATGGTACATGCACGCTATCAATGCTTATTTTCAGCTCATCCTATTAGCATGTTGAATATGATCTGCTACAAACTGACATCAGCACGCCTCCTCCTCTAACATCGTTGTGCCTGAGATTTTATCTGTGAGGAAGGGAACATTTCTTGTGTACATGTGCAACCTCCTGTGTGAATCTGCGCAGGAGCCTCCGGGTTTATATATAACCACTCGCCTGTTTGAATTATGGCAAGCGTGACACCATTAGCAAATGTATGCTAACCTGTCATCTCTGCATCTTCTTAATAATGTTGGCATGAGGATTATTGTCTGTGCATTCACACCTGTTCTACCAGACATTCTAGCAGTGACCTATACGGGTGTGGATGTGCTTATACGCGACTTGTATGGCCCTATTATTTCACACGTACTTCCATTAACAAACGCCTTTTTATGCATACAGAGATCAGCCACAACATTAAAACCAATGCATGTTTACCGTAGAATACATTGCAATAGCCCTGCAATAAATTCTGGCTGCAGGAGGAGTTTTATGTTGAATTTTTATTGAATGTGTTTGAGAAAGGTGTTGACATATTTTTAATGATCGTTATTCGGACTGTAATTTGTGATGCTGTTGAACTGCACTGGGTTACGCGTCCCTAGTATTTTGTTTTAGGGAATTAACATTATGGTTGATCTGCATATAGCTGTTTTTTATAG
>CAAKHG010051099.1:0-10686 GCA_901007715.1 Dactylopterus volitans
GTGTATCTCGGCTTTGCCAACACTTATTCCCGATACCGTACCAGTGCTGTCCTTTTCCCAATTTCCAGACTTCCACACTGAATTTATGATATCATGGCTGATAGCCAATCCAGTACTGAACTGGTGGATCACATTGTATTATTGTACAAAAACAAGCTATTGCCTGCTTACTTTACACATTTTCAGAATTATGAAGTTTGATACACATACATGACGGTTTGACTGTTAGAGTCACAATTCTCCTACAGATTTCGCCATGATGATTTCATGTCCTTCCTCTAGTCCAGACTCCCTCAGAAAATCTGTGATTCTGTTGGGGTGGTGTTGAACAGTCTGGCTGCTCTGACCTGGTTCTGGGGGCTCCAATCAGCACAGCCTTGCCTTTAGCACCGTATTTTCCACCGGCACTTTAGGCCTAACCGTGACCACAGCCAAACTGTGACTTCTGCTGCTTAAACAAGCCCACGTAGCAAGCAACTCAATGGTTGAACAGACGAGGGAAAAGATGTTTAAAAGGTTTTTGTGGTCAGCGCTTCAGTAACTTTGAACTGAATTTTTGCGATTTGAAGTTTCTCTTCTGCATCCACAAATATGCTGTATACAATGGTTTCATTTCCACTTTCAGCTTTTTTTTACTGCTAATAAACAACAATATTTCCTGTTTTTGTTGCTTCATAAGAGAGCAATTAAAATAAGTTGTTTTTATTTTGAATAAGAGATAGGAAATGGAAAACGTTAAGTGTTTTACAACCATGTTTTTGATAACTGATCACATTGATCAATCACACCACCGTAATCCCCTCATTGCTGGGTTATGCACCGCAGATGATTGTGGCAGTGATCCTGTTGTACTCCCCCTATGCAGTGATCACTGCATTACTAGTTTTATAGCATAACCTTTTACAGATGTGATTCATAAGCAAATAGTCCCCTTTGTTTTGTTTATTTGCATCATCAACAATCTTACACATTCGTTGGTCTCCCTTCACTGTAGCACGTAAACACAGGACATGAACACTAGTTTGCCCTTTCATTGTCCTCACCAGACTAGCATGTGGATGTGCATCCTTCACGAGAAAAAAAAAAATACTCAGTAGCACAGAAAATAAAAAAAGCTGCCCCATTTAAAATAACAGACAGAATAAAATAACAAATTTGACACATCAGTGCAATTCTGTAACACATACAATAAACTTTTCCGGGTACTGATCACATGGGGGGAGTATGGGTGGGGGTAGGTGCTCAGCAGTTCAGAGTGCACAGGATTTCAACAAAGAGAAGTCCAAGATAAACAGCTTCTAACACGGACTCAATCATTGATCTTTTCGCTGTAAACAAAACCAGGGTGCCAGAACAATTAGTAGCTCACATTAGATGAAATGGAGCAGTTATGCCCATGCTGAAAGTACTGCAGTGCGGACAGATTCTGAGAGAAAACCTAAGAACTAGCATGTGGTGATGAATGGGGATCATTTCAAGTCATCATTTTCACTGTAAACATAATAGCACTGATCTAACTGAGTGGCTTCAGCAGTGACTGAGATGAGTGTTGGTGCAGAACAACATGCTACACAGAGATAGAGGTTATGTGTATCATTATATCTAGTGTTCCCTAATCTAAGACCTCTCAGGCTCCATAACTAGACAAGAAGTATCAAAAAGCTGCAGATACAATTGCATTCAAATACAAATGCATAATGAGAATTACATACTACAAGAGGACAAACTCTGACTGTAAATTTATGATTCATGTTTATATTGAGTATCATACAGCCTTTATCACTTCCATTAAATTGCAGGTGATCCGGACGGAGTAATGCCATGAAATACTCATCATAGAATACAGAATGTGAAGTATTGCTGCCGTATATGTGCATTCTATGCAAGCATAGAAATAATAAACATACTGTAGCATATTCATCATATAAGATATCTCTGTGGCCAGCGTTTGCCACAACTGTGTTTTCATATACATTTAAAAATTTACATATTTATATATATATATATGCACATTGAGTGCAAGATATTATTTTTTATCTTGTAAGTTTTGTTCATCTGCATATTTACACAATTCAACATATTGGGACATTTATCTGGTCCTACTCAAGTGGACCATTTCCCTAAATTAAAATCACGTAAGACCTTTTCAGTGGTCTGAGATATTCTTTTTTGAACAATGGTGAAAAAAAATAAATAACAGAAAGTGACACTGCACAAAGTGATAGTTTTCTATTTTCTATTTAAGTGCACTGAAAATCACATGTGTGCACAGGGGTTGTCAAGCATAAAAGATAAGCTCGGGAATCTGACCTCCCTGCACCCCTGTGCCATTAGTGCTGTCTGAGGAGCACTGAAATTGAAATGTCACTTTCCCACATTGCACCTCTGTCATCCCCTCCTGTCCAAAGTAGCTCAGTTCATTCCCGTCCAGAACCACACTTGCAGTGTAGAAGGTATCAGGCTCGATCTGGACTGGATACTCAAACCATACAGGGAAGGTGTTGCTGGAACCATCAGAGAAATACTTGCTGAGGTTTTGTCCCAGCAGCACTCCCTGACGTTTGAGCTCAATCTTGGCACTGTACTCAGCTGATCCACAGCTAGATCCATACAGTCCAAACCCAGCGATGAAAACTCTTTTATCCACTGCGAACTGGATGCTGTCACAGCGGCCTCGATAACGCCACTGATTGCTGCGGTAGGCACAGGACTGGAATCTGTGGCAGCGTTGGGGTGTCAGGCCCTTCCTCGGCTGGCTGACAAATTGCAGCTCAGGCTTCTTCGCTGCCGTGTACCACAGGAAGATGTCATTGGTCTCATTAAGCGTCAGCACACCCGACTGGGCTGCTCCATTGGCAAAATCATCCAGAGCCATTGTGGGGATACGGATCAGGTACATGGCCTTTCCCAAAACCTTACGCTTGTTGTCAGTCGACGAGGTGAGCTCCTGTCTCTGGCACTCAGCCTCAGCCCAGCTGAGCGCCGCCTCAAATACCACTATCTCTTTAGTGTTGAGTGTCTCTCGTTGTAGGATACTTTCGAGGGTCTGGGCGTCGATGTCACAGAAGCCCTCCGAGCGTAACGCCAGCTCGGCTTGGGCATCAATCACCTCCCAGCAGCGCTGTGTCAGCTCTGGCTCCTCGAACAGGCAGCTCTGGGATAGTAACACGCAGGCATTCTTGGCACTCAGACTGGTCTCCAGGAAGTTAACGCAGGCACGTGCCAGGTGAGGAACAATGTACTTCTTGGCAGCGTAAAGAGTGGCTAACACTGTGTCAGCACTCAGGTCGATCTCGTCGCAGTAAATGTACCTGTTGACACAAAATGTGTTGCTTTCTCAGCTTTATGGACACATTCATAACCACAATGAGCTTATTTCAGCAAATGGAGATCATTATTTTGACCTTCTGCATTTTTCGGGAATTTTACCGACATCAAACACCAGAGATATAAATGAAAAACATTGTGTTCTGAACAGTAATCACTGTGTTGTACTAAATGCTATGATGAAGTTTTAATTGATTACAGATGAAAGTGACAGTATTAAAATATCGGAAGAAACATTGATACTGTTGCCCTTGCTGCATCTGCTCAAAATCATTGTTTGAGAATAAAGTGAACTTTGGCACAGAGGTAAATTACTGTGCAAAGTCATGAAACTTGCAAACAAAATCCTCCTACACTCTTGTCTAACAACTGCTGTAACGTGCTTGAAAAACCTCAGAAAAGAAAGTGAAGCAACAGCTAAAAGTGACAGAAAACAATATGAAGTGATCCAGCATGAAAAGTATGAAACACAATAGAAGCAGATTCTGTTTGTGGAAAAAGAGGGCAAAGATGTAACCGCTTGGCAGGTCATATAAATATGACATAAACAAAAGCATTAAAGGAGCACCAGGAGGTCTAAGAAAGTACTGTGGCAAAGACAGAAGAGAATCTCTTACTTCAACATCGCCAGGAAGGCAGCTGGTTCCACATCTGGAATATGGATTTCATCATTGTTTTCAGCCAGTTCGCCATAAAACATGGCATGGAACACAGAGCTGCCCACCGCCAAAACATACTGTTTGCAAAAGAGAAACCACATTGACATTGATAAAGGTGAAATGGAAATAACACAGCTTGTAGTTACATTCAGAGAGAAAGAGTTAGATTAGCTGGAGTTGTTATTTTACTGGAATCAATTAGTTCACTATTTTTCTACAGAAATACAAACATCTTTTCACGGATATTGAACAATGCCTGAATTCTAATCACTGGAGATTGAACATGTCGAGTTTCTCACATAATGAGCAGTGCTCAGCAAGCTACTGTTGCCCCCTCAGGACGGGGAGGCGTGTTTCTAATGAACATCATTGCCAACCAAACAGAATGAAGCAAAAGTTTAATCCAGCGAAACCGATGACTTATCTGGGCTTGATAGTGGCTCTAATAATTTCATAAATAAGTCCTTTATCACATGAATCATGTAATTGCACTTGCACTTTGTGTCTGTGTTTTGTGTGTGTGAGTGTGCAGCACAAGTGTATGGAGGTGGGTAAGTAGGTGGTATAAATGTTCTCCAAAAAGGCACACGGTCTCACTCTGAGATGCTGAAACTGCAGTGAACCCAATCTAAAATCCATCTTGCAAATAATGACTTTACATAAACAATGATGTTGTCGTGCGCTGAAATCCATGATTCTTAATTCCTAGAGAGAGCTGAGACAGCTCAGAGACAATTGCTCTTATTATGGAAATGTCGACTATAATGCAATAACTGCTTTTAGGAATATGAGTAGAATATAAATTTGCAAAATAACACAATAAGGATTGCTACACTTACATGATCCAATTTGCAATAATTTATCACCCTAAGGAACTGTCAAGTCATCATGAGTGCCCCTCAATAATGACTTCCACTAAATGTACAAAATGCTCTGCAACTACCAATCAAACATACAATTTTGTCCTATATTAAGACTCAAGAAAAATGACCTATGCAGTACTCATCTGGCAGTGTTGATGCAGATGCTCATAAATTCTTTACCAATCTTAATTTCATAATCATATTAAAACAGAGCAGATTTGATTTTTAGATGATGTTCATGCTGTAGGCAACCCTGAATCCTGATCAATCATTCATGTGAACATCTTGAAAAACAATGAGGTCAGAGAGCAAATTTGACAAAGAAGTCAGATGTCAACCTCCATCTCTCAAACAGCGTAAACAGGATCAATATAGTCCTGATTATGAATCATCATTACCATCATTACTTCCTCTGAATCATGGACTATTTAGTATACAGTACATTGTGCTATCTTCCCACAATCCAAAAGCTAATTAAGCACATGAATAAAAAAAAAAAAGTTTTTTTTTTTTTTTTTTTTTTTTTTTAAGCTGTAAGGAGCAGAGTATATTATTGTGGCTGTTTACTGTTGGGTGTGTTTGATAAAAGTTGAGTAATTGCACAGTTGTTTCTGAAAAGCTCTGCTAGAGAAGAGACAAAGGCGAGCCATTCTGGGTGCAGCGTCTGCTGAGGAGGATATCCCGTCCTCCTTCGCTTGCTCACAGCCTCTATCCCTCAGCCTCATTTACATAAATAATTGAGGACTGTCTCGAAAAGACACATGGTGCGGAAGTGAGAGTGGAGCACAAAGGATTTCAGTTCCATCACTGCTGGCAGTGAGGCAGATTATTTTTATGCTGATAAGATGTGAACAACATTGGGCCTTGCTGATTGCTTGTTTGTTAATTTCCTCTTTGTGAGTGCAATTTTCCTGGTAAGTACAATTCTTACTCGGTGTCCTGGCAGCCGCTGGGTCCGTCCAGGCTGACCCACCACAAAGTGAACATCTGCCATCAGCTCATTGTTGAACATTACTGAATTTCTGAAGAAAAAGCAAAGAAACAAACAATCCATGGTAAATTAATTTGTCATAGTTGATGTTGCACTTTTTTTTTTTGCAAAAGAGGAGAACAGAAGTGGAAAAAAAGCATTACTTCAGTGTATTAAGATGAGGTTTAAGGGAGATCACGGCATATAAATTCATACATACTGTTATGTGATATAACAGCAAAAAATACCAGCTATTTGAGACTCTGACATACGTAAAACTGCATGTACATCTTTTTTAGTACCCCGTGCAAGGATGTTATGATCATTCAGTGCCCCATTTTCTGCAGATAAAACTAACCTGACTGATATAAAAGTCATAAACATCATGCTCGATAACATAAACTTATTTAAATCTTCGTTGAACATCGGTGTAAACTATAACAGGTAAATAAGACAATAACTTGAATGGAAATACCCAGGTGTTTAAAGAACGGAACCAACATTAAAGCTGTGTTCATATATTATTGAGTAGTGGGGCATGTCACAGGGGCGGGTAAACAGCCTCATGATGTTCTGGAGAGACAACAAAGCCAGATCGGAAAAAAACATACATTTTGCACTGGACAGCTGGGGTCTTTTATTGATAGGCCAAGGTAAATATTTTGCTTTTAGCAGAGAGCAACCTCTGCCTCTTGTGCATATCAAACGCACTCGCCGCCTGTCCACCCTCTGTTATGTTAGAGCGGCAAAGTCTGCAGGAGCATAGAGGGTGTAAACACAGATATACCTCCAGTAGATAAAGGGCAGGATGGAGGGAACACACACACGCATGCACGTGCACATGCACACACGCATGCATGGGCACACACACACACACACACACACACACACACACACGCACACACACACACACACACCACACACACACACACACACACACACACACACACACACACCTAAGGCGAGTTTTTTTTAACGACACATTTCTTTTTTTTTTAATGACTAAGAGCTTCCATTTCTTCCAAAGGAACATGACATAACTTTATCCGAATTTTTCCAGTTCATTTTTTTGCAAATTAATCTTGCTTGACCTACCGTTCTCTTATAGTGGAGTAGAGTCCCTGCCAGTTACAGTTCTGTATGGTGTTGTTATTGTTGAGGTTCTGCTGCTGGTACTGTTGCACTGTGGTGGTTGATGCCGGCTTTTTGGTGGGAAAAATGTCTGCTGCCATCTTCTTCTTCTTCTTGCTCCTCAGAGTGATAATCTCATAACAGACTGGGGGCAGCTTGGAGCTGCCGCTGGCATTCCCTTTCTTGGAGCTTTTACTTGACTTGCTTTTAACTGACTCAGGAAGCATTAAGAAGAAAGTCAGACATTTCATGTTCCTTCCCTTGGCATCGACCATGAGTGTGTTCAACTGCTGAGCAGTAGAAGTGCATTCAGAGAAGACATTCACCAGGTCAAGACGGATGCGAGAGAGGACAGGGGAAGAAGACAGTGAAGGTTGCCGTTCACAGCAGTGCAGTAGTCAGAGATCCTGTCTGAGGTTTCACCTTTCTGGGACAAGGAGGTTAACTTTTGTTTTAGGGGTTCTCTTCACTCTGAAAAGTCAAGTCCAGAATGGCAATCCGAAGGCACTTTTTTTCTGGATGAACTTTGATCTGCTGACTGAAAAGCTCCTGGGGTTCCCATTCCTACTGTCCACAGTGATGAGATCAGCTCTTCAAAACAATTCTTTTTCTCCTCCGTCCCCTTGAGTCCCACTCACGGCTCTGCTGAGGGTTGGCCTGACAGCCCCAGATTTAGTGCAGCTGCAGCGGTCCTCAGTCAGGCAGCAGTGTTTACTCAGTTCCTTACATTTCCTGCTCTTACTCCCTCTGTGCTCCACTTCTGTATTCAGTCTCTGTTCGTCTGTGGTTCTACCCTTCTCTCTTCAGCACTTGTTATTTTTTGCCTCCAGTGAATCACAGCCATCTGCAGGATGCTGTCTTCGGGATGCAGTGTCGCTCTGCTCAGCCACTCGTTCTGCTGACTACAGAGGTTGAATGGGCGAGCGCAGAGGAGATAGAGAGATCCCCCCCCCCCACATCACAGTACACAGCACTCTTCAGATTGCAGCCAATAGCAGGGCAGGGCATTCATGATTGGCTAATGCAGCCTAGCGCAGCACATACTTGAATATGCAATAGCCAACGTCTCAATTAAAGAGACAGCCATCCCCATAAGAATGATATATTCATCTACAGATTTACTATCTCACTTTGCTTCACCTGTAGTCCCAGCATTTTGCACAGTAAATATAGACTCCATCTTATAATTCAAAATGGCAATAAAAATGAACAGGGTGCTTTTTAAGGGCAGAATTTGCTTAATTCCTGCATTCTCTACAGCCCTATATCTGAGCACGCGCCCAAGCTTTCTTGGTAAGTCATCTCCTCAGAGGAGTGTGTGTATAAATATAATGCACTTTTGCACAGTGTATTGTTAATGCAGTTCTTTTGCGCTTCCTGTGCATTCGGGCCTTTGCAAAGTGGACATTCTAGATGTTTGGTTTTCATACAGTATAATATGAAATGTTGGATTATATTTGATATAGTAATGATTTAGTACATTTTATTTTCATGTCATTGGTAACATTTGAATCTTTATTTATCTTGCTCTAATAGTAGTATTATTTTTAGCAGGACTATTCCTACCATTAATACTAGTTTATTTGCTTTTTTTATTGAATGACATTTCATTAAATGACAAAACAAGATAGTTTGAATGAATTCAATTGATAAAGTCTTCCTTGAATAACTGTCACAATATTGATTTTTTAAACCCTAATTATCTTTCGCAGTGTTTGCTGCACAGAGAAGCATTAGCCCACAAATCTCCTTTGTACAGTGTGTGGTGTAGAACAGAGAAATTTGCTATGGTAACATGGAGCCAACATTATAGGGCACCATGCTCTCAAATTACAGGCCACTAGAGATGTTACCTTGGTAACCACATCTACAGGCATCAACAGGACAGAAGTGGGAAAAAAGGACTATTGCAAAAGAAGCCCTATAAAATTATACATCTTTTTACTTGACAAAAGTCTTTATATTGGTGCTCTATTTTGTTTTTTCTAATTTATTATTTGTTATTCCCTTTTCTACCCTATGCCTGCTATCAGCCACAAAAGAAAACAAAGTAACGTTTAAGAAATAGGCTCTATATCTTGTGACAGAATATAAACACCTTGAATGCTTTCCTGTTGCTTTAATTGCAATGTCTGCATTCATCAGGAGAAAACATAATCTTGCTTTTCACACATTCTGAGGAAGGAGAGAAAATAATGATGGTGTAGTCACAGCATTAACATCACCTTTGTCTCGCACTTTGTCATCACATAGTCACACACTTTTACAAGAACTGAAAATATTAGTATGGCGAGTAGCATAGTTATCAGCACTGTAGTCGACAAAGAGGATTGCTCCTCATTTAATCATTGATAATTAAATAATGCAAAAACACAAACATATGCCAAAGTGTGCGCAAAAATAAGACAATTCCGTCTTAACTATATTTATATAGTAGATGCTTAGTATATTGCAGCTGTAAGTGTTGTATAATGTTGATATAACAGTATTAAAATGGTGAACTTGCAGTTTTATGACATTGGATTAAGAGAGATTTGTTTAGTTTTCTTTTCTGAAGCAAGTCCACAATTTTGAACAGCTTCCTCTGAATTAAGTGTGTGCGATGACACCAGCTTCAGTGAATGAATTTCAAAAGGCGAAGTTTAAAAGCTGTGCCATTGTTGTGCCATTGAAGTCCAGGAAAGGTGGACAAATTAGAATAGTCAAGTATGTTAAACATCAGGCTGCGTCTCAGCTGTTCATGCCACACATCTTTCTTATGTCCCTGCAAAGAGGCTCAAGGGGCAAATTTATTTCAAGATTCATTGGTATTGTTCCGCAGCCCAGTTTAAGATGTGTAATTGTTAATAATTAGTCTATTTTTAATCAATCCTGTGCATTGATTAATTACAGTATTCTATAATCAGAATTTGAAATTTTGAGATATGCATCCGTGGTACTTGTGCATTTAATTAATGGTTTCTGCACACAGCAACTGTTTGTTAGTATCCCTACAAAAAAATTCCAATGCTGCACAGTTCGCAGTCCAAAAAGTGCTTATTCGTGATTAAATGAGGTGCGGTATTCATAATGTTTGGTTGGAAGGTCTCAAAATATGTTTACTCCAAATCCCACTGGATACTGAGGTTATTAGTTATGTTGTGGAGGAGACTACTTGCCAGTCTGAGTTTGAGCTCGGAGATAAGACCATCGGTGCAGGCAGAACACTTCTGCAGGGAGACACCTGCTGAGAGGCTTGGCTGAGCACAGCAGAGGAGTGAGAAGGCTGGGAAATGAACTATAATGCAGGCCTGGCACAGAGAGGCAGGGAAAGGATCCAGCACCTTGTCCAGCATTCAGCCCCACACCCCCACACCTGCCTGCCACCATTAAAGCAGGCAAGGGCACCTGACAGGTGGTGGAAGTGGCGGAAGTGATGGCGTCTGCCCAGAGACAGGGCTTAGGACTCCTGAAAAAGAGAGCTGTTAGTCAGCAGGCTCTGGGAGAGAGCCGGCAGTCATACAGAAGAATAGGGGGAGGGTGTGTGTTTGTGTGTGTGTGTGTGTGTGTGTGTGTGTGTGTGTGTGTGTGTGTGTGTGTGTGTGTGTGTGTGTGTGTGTGTGTGTGTGTTTGTACCAGTTGAGACCTGCCCTGCGTTTAATTAGAAGCGTGAGTCAAAGGCAACCGACATGTGGTCAGAGGAGCAATCAGACTCCAGTAAGCCACTATGGGCACATGCGTGGGCATGCAAGCACAC
>CAAKHG010051101.1:4177-22645 GCA_901007715.1 Dactylopterus volitans
AAATGCTTTTAGCATTCAAACTTACTGCCGTTTCTACATGACAGGTGGACTGTCCATAGCCATTCCTGGGGAGATCCGTGGTTATGAGATGGCACACAGGAGGCATGGCAGACTGCCGTGGAAAGAGCTGTTTGAGCCAAGCATCGCCTTGGCTCGTGATGGCTTTCCTATTGGAAAAGCCTTGGCTCATGCTATTTTCAAGAGCAAAGATTCCATTCAGGGAGATGCCAACATGTGGTGAGCAAGGAAGCATGAGCAGTAGAAAGTACAGACAAGGTGGCAGGTCAGCAACAGCAGGAACACTAATTGTGCAACGCTTTTCGTCATCCTAAATTGTAATACGTATCATAATTATGCCAGAGCATAGACCTCCACCAAGGCAGTGACTCAAATTTAATAGGATCCTTTTTGCCCCTTGCTCCACTCCGCCACCAGTTTCTCAGTAGTTTTTGCATAATCCTACTGACAGATCGACAAATACACCATCTGTTCATAAATATTATTGGACACAACAGAGACACGAGCTTAGCTCAGGAATAAATCAACTGTATGACTGAGGTATGATTACAGCCAGAAAATCGTTAGCTTAGCATGAAGGGTGAAAAACAGTTGGCCTGGCTCAGATGAAAACAATCCACATTCCAGTAGTTCTAAAGCTCACAAAGTAGTGCTTTATAGAATAGTTTTTCAATCTGAGCTAAAACAAATGTAAAAATTGCGAAGTTATATTTCATCGGTATGTGTTGGACAATTAAGCTTTTTCATAGTTGTCATTTTAACGTGAAATATGTGGTAATAAAACACGTGTGTTAAAACACATGAATTAAGGCAGTTTCACTATGATTTCCTGTCCAATTGACTGCTATGAATTTCTTTGTGAGAAAACACAAGACTAACTTGTTTTTACATTTTTTGTATGAGTGAACCAGACAAAAAAAGTGTCAATAAGCCTTTTAACATGCTGTTAACAGCTGTTTCCAGTTTTTATGCTAAGCAAACAATCATGTGGTTGTAGCTTCAGATTGAACAGAGAGACACAAGACTGACATATTTCTCATCTAACTCAAGACAAAAGGGCCGTAAACTTATATATTAATGTATGGCTTAAAAAGCACTAAGTATAAAATCATTCTTATTGCAAAAAATGACCATAGTGATGATTGGTAATGTACATACTGTATGTTCCTTTTCAGTGCATCGCAAAATCTTGACTGTGCTTTCAATTCCTTGTTGTCTCATGTTCCAGTGAGGTGTTTTGTGATTCTCAAAAAAACATCCTCAAGGAAAATGATATTGTTAGATTTCCAAAGCTGGCGGACACGTACCAGAGGATAGCAGAGGAGGGACCTGATATATTCTATAATGGGTCAATGGCACGGAGCATCGTCGAGGACATTCAGGCCGCAGGTTTAATTTTCATATCCATGTCATCTTTTGTGATATACAAATAAATAAATGGGTGAATATGCTTAGATCATCACCACCATGACACAAGTAAGACTGTCTATAAACACCACGATAATGAGCATTACACCTCTATCAACTGCCCAGGTGGGATTATCACGCTGGATGATTTGCTGGAATACCAGCCTGTTCTGAATGAAAATCCTCTGAAGCTGAATGTTGGGGAGTACACCATGCATGTTCCAGACGCCCCCTCCAGTGGTCCGGTGCTGGCCCTCATACTCAACATAGTGGATGGTGAGCAGCCTTGTACTTGTGCAGCCATGCAAAAGAAAGGATGTCAGGGTTTTCCATGTCATCCCTGCGGTGACTGACTGTTTTTGGACACAGAAAACATACTGTAGCTGCTGCTGACTTCTGCTTGCCAAACTCAAATTGCCATTAGCTCCCTGCCTGTTCAGGCTGATATGTAGCCCTGCTTTGAAATAAAAAAGTGGCATTATGTACTGGAAGGTTCATGTTGTCGTATGTCTTGAATGTACAATTTAATGATCTGCAGTGGGATAGCCTGAAAGGGCTTTCAGCACAATGATGGAGAAGCCTTATTACCTGAGGTGCCCTAGAAAATTCTAATTCTTCATTCACTGCAGACGTTTTTTCCCTATGCATACTTTTGCAGGCTACAACTTCACAGACACAAGTGTCTCCACATCTGAGAAAAAGACTCTAACGTACCATCGCATTGTAGAGGCTTTCCGTTTTGCTTATGCCAAGAGGAGCAGACTTGGGGACCCACGTTATCTCAACATTACAGATGTAAGTCTTCAAGTTATCATCATCCTCCAAAGCTGTATTTTAGAGAATATGCACCATCACTGTGGTCAGAATGACCACATTCTTGCGGCTGTTTGGTTCCCTCTGGACGGTAAATACGATGGCAGCATTAAAAGTGGAGGGACCATCAGTCAAGCATTTAAGAGATGATAAAAAGTGATTAGATGATTGTGACAAATGGCAGAATAGATGTTCAGGTATTGCTTATTGTCTACAGTTTTTATGATCAGCAATTTCTGCCCCACCACTGACATTCTTTGCTCTTCTTAGCTCATCCAAAACATGACCTCAGACTACTTTGCTGATGGCATAAGGAGTAAAATTACAGATGACACCACCCACCCAGACAGCTACTATGAGCCGGACTATTTTGTCCCAGACAACCATGGAACAGCTCATCTGTCGGTCATAGCTGAAGATGGAAGTGCTGTGGCGGCCACCAGCACCATTAATCTGTAGTAAGACTGCGGCATGGCGTGATTTAGTCACACTCAAACATTCAGTTGAATTTTTCCAACATAGAAAAGAATAATCAATTAAATTATCTTTAAAAAAAAAAAGATTTGAAGAAAGTTTAAAAAAAATAGTAGGCATAGTTAGAAAAAAGCACAGATTTGTTGCTTATTACCGATGAATTTGAAATTATCATTTGTTAAAAAGTTTCTTTTGTTTCCCTAGCTTTGGATCCAAAGTCATGTCCCGATCGACTGGAATTATTTTTAATGATGAAATGGATGACTTCAGCTCTCCACATATGACCAACGGGTTTGGAATCCCTCCCTCACCCAACAACTTCATCCAACCAGGTGTGACTGGTCTGAATTATCATTCAACTCAAGCCTATAATTAGCATCATAACCTTTTAAACACCTCTGAGTCGAAGAATTGTCGTGGTTTTCAAAGTCAAGCCCATGTTCTCCCTAATCACAAAGGAAATTTTATTTTCTCCGGTGAGGATAGGCGGTGTTTCCGCCAACCTTCCACTTGTTCCTTCATTTGTCATTGTCAGAAAGCTCTGAGAGCTCACGGAAAGTATCATCCTCCATTTCAAAGCTACAAGCATATTAAACGCTGAGCAGTTATTGGCACATTCTGTTTATCCGTTACAGGCAAAAGGCCTCTCTCCTCCATGTGTCCTACTATCATCTTTGACAAAGAAAACAGAGTCAAAATGGTTGTTGGGGCATCCGGGGGCACAAAAATCACCACAGCTACCGCTTTAGTGAGTCTGATTTAATCCCACGCATCTCTCCTGCAGACCCACACAATGAGTCTCGGAGGTGTTTCATTATATTTTCTTTTGTTCTGGTTACAGGTCATCCTGAACTCTTTGTTCTTCAACTACGACCTAAAGAAAGCTGTGACAGAGCCGCGGGTGCACAATCAGCTCAACCCAAATATGACAGTAGTGGAGCAGGGCTTTGAGAAGGTTGGCCAAACTTCACATCTGGATTATATAATATTGTTTACCAATTAAAAGAGCATGCTGCTGTTTTTCATTCTTTAAAAACATACCGTGTATAAGCTTGAAATTTCCACGTGAAGTCACTGTTGCAAAACTCCATCTCATTTCCAACAAGTGATCTAATGCATCAAAAATCTCTAATTAAGTCGTCTCTTTCAGGTGCCTAACTGCATTACAATTAAACAATACCAGAAAAAAGATTAATACAAAGTATTAAAGGCATTTTGAAATAAAAGAACACACCAGTCCACTTTAGAACAGATAATCATTAGTCTACAGCCATTCGTCAACGAGTAACTCTGTGAGGTTGTAACGTGAACTAGTGTCAGCATGCTAATTCACCTACAGTGATAATGTTAACTTTTTTTTAGCTTAAACACTAAGTGCAGCTGATATGGGAATGTCATTAGTTTTGCATTTTGTTGGTCAAAACTGGGGCACCCTTGCCTCATATCAAGAAGGTCGCAGGTTCGACTCCCGGCCTGGGGTCTTTCTCTGCGTGGGTTCTCTCTGGGTACTCCGGCTTCCTCCCACCTCCAAAAGCATGCTGAGGTTAACTGGCTACTCTAAATTGCCCGTAGGTGTGCGTGAGAGTGTGTGTCTTTCATGTGGCCCTGCGATGAGTTGGCGTCTCGTACCCCATTCGACAGCTGAGATCGGCTCCAGCACGACCGCGACCCGGAATAGCCGGAATAAGCGGAAGACAGTGAATGAATGAATGGTCAAAACTGAAGTGTTGGACCAAGCTTGACCAGATGCAAAGTCCATATAAGATATGTCAGTACTTTTTGCTCCTTCTTTTTCTGTCAAGACACCTAACTTTATGGAAGGACAAGCCCTTTAATTAATAGGCCTTTATTGAGCTTAATTATTTTAATAATCACTTGCACCAGTTATCAAACATTGTCCTTACCAATGTGTGTGTTTCCTTGGTAGAGTGTCCTGGAAGGCCTGGTCCAGAAGAACCATGTAACACAGCTGTTGAGGACTCCGGACTCTGTGGTCCAGGCGGTAGTGCGGCAGGGAGAGCGTCTCTGTGCGGAATCCGACCCCAGGAAAGGAGGCTACCCAGCGGGATACTGAATGTGAGGTCCTCCTCTGCTCCCTCACTCTGGATGGTCGACTCAAAAACACTTGGACAGAGCCATTACTCAAGCATAGCAAATGACTCGATTCTAAACAAACAAACAAACAAGCAAACAAGCAAACAAGCAAGCAAGCAAGCAAGCAAGCAAGCAAGCAAGCAAACAAACAAACAAACTCTTTTACTTTAGCTATTCACCATTAATCATTATATTTGCATTTTGAAGTAAACTAAGAGGTTAAACCTATTTTGACTCCTGTATTATCACTGATGGATTCTACTGAAATGATGAGGAGGGTGATGTTTTGGGGCTTGTGGATACATCACCTTTTAACCATTTAGGTAAATACACCATAAAATGTATCTGCTTTATATATTCAGCCTAGTTTGAGACAGTGTCCAGCATATTGAAAAAAAACAAATTAAGTACCGATAATTAGGCAATTATGATCATGTAAAAAAGAACAATGTTTCTACAATTTATCAGTATTTTATAGGTAATGACCTGAGGACAGAGGTTGTCCATGTACTATTCCCCTTCTCTCTTTTCTAAAAGTAAAAAAACACAAACAAAAAAACTGTTGTAAATAACTGGACAATTTGTCTGAAAAGGAGGTCTGTTTTCATGTCATGTAACACCCTAAATGGTTATCAAACCAGACCTGCAAGCAGGTATGCCTATTAAAAATAAGGACACCTCAGGTTGTTTGCCTGTTTTACTAAAATGTCTGCCTACATTTGTCTTTTGATGTAAACTGATCCTGAAATGATATTTAGAGGAAAGTCGCCGTGTTGTTTTCTACCGTGACTCTATAGTAAAGCTATTACTTTTGAATTGTCAATGTTTAATATCGAGTAGCGGTTACGTGAATGTATAGTGTATTCTGAAAAATACATTTGCAGATATATTTTTCTAAACATGCATTGTTCCTATGCCATGTTTGTTGCCATGCTTGTTATTAAACATTTTGAACAAAGATATTATATTTTATAATCTGGACACTCTTGGTATCTCTGTGCTCTCTTTGAATTGGAATATTAGGTGCAAAAGCAGTTGATTAAGCCAATTAATTTTGGAGTTGCTTTTGTCTTAGTTTGGTTTGATTTGTCTGATTTTGTTATTTAGTGTTCATAGTACAGCACATCGAAGCGCAGCTATTGCAGTATACATTTAGTATGGGAACAGCTACTGAAATATACTATGGCTATAAATTACCTTTATCTTATTTTGTTGATTATCATTTTCCATAAGATTTTATTTTGAACTCAAGCTGACTAAGGAGTTTTTTGTTTGATTGGCTGTTCAAGGAAGGTGACATCAAACACTGAAATAATGTCGTGAATGCCAACAAACTGTGACTAACTGATCACAAAATATTAACGTAAACAGGTGTATTGCCCCTCACGTAAATATAGAAGAAAAAATGTCACAGAATTCAGACTTTTGACCACTTAAATTGTGTTCACAGAGTATCCACAACATAACCAAGGACAGTCAATTCAAAATATTCAGAAACAACGCTTTGAATGTTAATATGATCTGGAACATAACGTCATCCTTTCAGATGGCAGAGTATTGGGGGGGGATTTGACTTTGTTGTTAATTTTCAGGTGATGGATAGTTTGCTGAAATAATCTTCCAAATCAACAAAAGATTTTCCAGGACAGGCCAACATTTTCCATGACTGGAAAATGGGTCATATGTTTTCAAGGTCGTCTGGGATGCCTGCGAACCGTCTGGAAGTGTTTGTATTGGCACAGTTGTGCTTTTAAATAAATGCTAATGTCAACATGCCAAGCCGCAGGTAAACGTTTACCATGCTCATCATTTTTGTATGGAGCTAGCATGCTAAGGCCGAATGCCATTTATAGGTATTTGGATATTAACCATCCAGGTTATCCAGGCAGATGCTATCCGCAGAATGGTATCTGTAGCCAACAATGCTATTTGCATGGGAGAAGTTTGCCCCAAAGACTCTCCTACCAAAAAGTCTCTCTTCCAGAAAGCCAGCTAGATAGCCTTGTTAACATGTGGTTACGAGGAACAGGGTTAAAAGAGACTCTTCCCCAAGGCAAACTGCGGATATTTTCCAACCAAGCAGGAGCACAGCTGATACAGCAAAGCGAAGATAGTTGATTGGTTGAGTGGAATCATAAGTGCCCCTCTGCCATTTAAATTACTTCATTCAGCAGATTTGCCGCATCATGTGTGCTCTTGCTTGGTTGGAATGAAAATCCGCAGCAATGCCGGCCCTTTCATGGACCAGTCGCCCACCGATTAAACAGTGGTCATTCTCATCACCCAAATGTTGACCTCATGGTGGAGCGACAGGAAAAGTCAAAATGATTCCCTCTTGGGCTTCAATGGCTGTTCAATTTTCCAGATGTCCATCCAACAGGATCAAATTGGTAGACTGACCAACCAACAAAGTCATCAACTAGAACTTCACTAAAATTGAAAGCAGTAATCACAGAGAATGTTCGAGTTCGCTGTGTGATTAATGACCTCACAATTGTATTGTTTCTGCCAACCAGTCAAATTGCAGTTTCCATCCATTTCTCTCCATAGCATACCACATACATACTGTATGCAGTCAAGACTCCTAAGGAACTGTATCAAATGTACTGAGTGTAAAAACCACTAAAATTGGTTCATCCTTGAGTCTGAGTTGAGATTTTATTTAAACTTTTGAGCCAAATCTAAAATTTGTCCTATGGTGTTACTGTACCCAGCATGGTTCAATAAATTACTATATTTATAACAGAAAAGCATACAATGTTTATAAATAACTCTTCTCGTACTTTCATAAGTGTTTATTTTGGTAAATGACATCATTTTTTTCATGTATGCATTTCTGAAGGTAGAGGAACTACCAAGTCATGTGGTATGACACCATATCCTGATTTTAAATCAGGCAATTCCAAGGACAGCTTTATTTAATAGAAGGAACCCATTCAGGTTCATATTACTTAAGCTCTCTTTGAGGCCTGGACATGAGTACATGGTAAGTTTTTGTCTCAGAATTGTTCAAATATTTAACTAGTTTCAAGCCACTATAGAAGTGTTCAGATTGGTTGTCCTTTGGTGTGACAAACCCAAATGATATATATATTATTAAAAACTTTGTTAAACTACTTCTTCATGGGAAATTATGCAAATGCTAACTACAGGCTAGCTTGGAATAGCAAGGTAATAAACTGCCAACAAAGGCTGAAAGTCCTTTGTTGACAGAAATGACAGTCTCTTTAAAAAGCATTTTAAATCATTAAATAAGAGTTATTTAACTCCTTTTTATACCTTTGGCAATTTTCAGAGTTTTTAAATGCAATAATTACATTAATTAAGATATTTTCTGTTTTAGCAGAATATTTGTACTGTTGTTAAGTGTCATCAAAGTAAGTATAAAATGTGCTGTTTTTCTTAAGACAGCTGATTAGGAGAGAGAGGACATGGAAATATAGAGAGAAAACTAACAGTGATCCACTTAGATGGGAGGAGATCCTGAGAGAAGCACGCAGAACGTGACTAGAATTGAAATGTTCAACTCTTAAACAACAAAATAAAGGCACAACTTTTAAGTTTTTTTCTTCAAAAAATTATTATTATAGACATTACATTCGGGAAGATTTTGCAGTGTTTAAGTTCCAGATATTTGCACTCTTCATGAAAAGCATGACTTTTTTCTTTTAAAATATGGTTGATATTGTTTGTATAAAAACTGAACTGTTTCAAAGACAAAACACTTTAATGTAATATCTCTCCCAAATACCTATTATTTCTGTCTCTCCCTTATTGTGTCATATTACATATAGTATGACACACATGAACCAAAAATGTCTTTGTATCTGAAAATATTGTAAAAAAAACCACCCCAATTTAATATTGCATTAGGGGAGATATAATTATCACTCATTAGTTATAATTTTTCATTAGTTTTTAAAGGTTGACAGCAAAGTCAGACTCGCATTTTTGAAAGTTTTGGAATAAATAGTTATTCATAATTTAACACTGCAGAACTACCATTGCATCAAGATAAGCGTCTAACAATGAAGATAACCCGCTCTCATGCCATTGATATAGTATTTGAAAAACATTTTATAATGTCACACCATAGGACAAATTTATGGGGAAGTTTAGAGAAACTGTTCAAAAACCAGTGAAATAATTGACAAAGTTAGTGACCCCTTATATTTCCTCAAATGTCAGATTTCACACTACATAAAAATATGTATTTTTTCTTTGGTGTTTGACAAAAAATATTCGTTAACGCCTATTTGTCGACAACCCCCATACATATTTACGTAAGATAGCATATATGCGTAAGATAGCATGCGGACAAGACAAAAAACATGTCTTGCTGCCAGCAACAGTCACGACTGAAGGAATTATGATGAAAACTTTTGTTGATCATGTGTCATTTGATTAATCCCTTGATATCCAGCACTAAGCACTCAAAAAATGAATGTCTCATCTCATCGTCTTTCGCTTATTCCGGTTACGGGTCGCGGTCGTGCTGGAGCCGATCCCAGCTGACAACGGGCGAGCGGCGGGGCACACCCTGGACGAGTCGCCAGCTCATCGCAGGGCCCAAATGAACGTGATAATACACAACGTAGCGGCTTTGCTTCCAGTCAAGAAATGATTAAATTTTGTGCAAGACTCTGTTAGAATTGGCTCCGGTTTGAGTAGCTTCCACTGTATTTTTCCGCTGAATCAAAGGCCGTAGATTGTACTTTGCTACTGCTGTCATATTGCAATGCCAGTATGACCCTGTTTGAGGCCCAACGCTGTTTGTTTGTATGCATAGCTCCCATGAGAAAGTGAGCCGAATAGACAGTTGTTTTGTCTGACGCTCCACGTCTAACAGTCAACATTCACACTTGATTCTCACACTTGCTCGACCACGCGGGCCTGACCACCTCACGGGTAACTGGCCAATTACATTCGGATGCGTATGATTCCAACCTCTGCGGGGCAGACTTGGCCCAAGAGGATAAATGTAAATTATTTCCTGTGTTCGGGGCTCAATCTGGTGGGGTTCTCACAAGAGAACTTTGTCACTTTGAGTCCAGCGCTGCATAACTTTGCCTGTGACCATAAATTAAATGCTTCTGTTGGAACGTATGGAATTCTCTGGTTTGTTCTTGGGCTTCCAATAAAAGAATCGGGTGACAACTCAAAACCCCTGAAGAGTCTTCCTGTTTTACTTTTACTGCTTCTTCCAGGTATTCCAGAGTGTTTCAATCAGCAGACAGTAAAATCTTCTCATGTATGCTATTTTTGCTCATAAAAAGCTTACAAGCAACAATAACAATTTTCACTGTCTGTTGGTACAACCTCACTCTCTAAAAGGCCAGCCTTTTGTCTTTTATGCCACTTCAGAGTGAAGAATATCTATTTTTCGCCGCTTTTTTATCTGCAGGTTGCCACTGATGGTAGAATTTCTAAACTTGTGCCACTGCTCTTAAAGCACTTTGTAACTGGCAGCATCAAAGTCAAAGCATCAGAGTTTTCTGGTGTAAATTAGGGGTTTAAATTCCATCTCTGTGTATAATCCCCACCGCGATAAAACTGTAGTTAACATATGCAAACAGATGCAATACGTTAACTCTCTGTTCACATACAAGCACTGTCATGTTTCCGACATCACAGGCCTCACTAGAGAATAGATGCTGTATTACATGAATGTGTTCCTTAAAATGGAAACAGACCTGCTTTTACTCCTAACTAACTGTCATGCATCTGTTTATGCAGAAAGTGACATGAAGTCAAACACGGCACTTAGCTCCGGGCAACAAGATCTTGCTGGGGGAGGAGAGAGATGGTAAATATGGGAGAAACTTCCAGTCATCGGGCCCTCTGAGGGCTCCAATCACACACTCAACCTTTCAGAATAATGTCCACAACACAAATTGTTTGATAAAGAACCTCCCGGCTCGTGTTTGTGCACTTTGACAAGATGTAAATCTCAGCAACACTGAAGCTGTAAGGTCAGAGAGCTTTAAATTAAACAAACTCATCGCACAGAATTGCAGACACTCAGCACTGTCCTGTATTTCTGTCCTTTTGTCTTATGAAATTGAAACTTTAAGATGAAATACTCTTAAGGATTACTGGCCTGTCAGGGCAACTAAATTAAATTATAGATTATCAGGTAAATAGTTCATAGAAATTCCATCAGATGTAAGTGGAATACAGACACAGCATCTAATGTTATGTCATTGCGGGTCTCTTACATTATAAATGTGATAACGATTTTCCCCTCTACATGCTTCATCAGTATTCTCCTCGCAAAATATGAATCATCCAGGCCACTGAAACACATTCATCTTGTAGCTAACCGTGATATTACCCTCATTCATCAAAACGCGGTGGGTAAATCAGCACCACTGTGACAACTACTGACAAAACATTCCGCATTTCTAACACAAAGTAGGACGGCGTGCATGTCAGGCAATCCTGGCCTGTTGCTCTGCTGATACCATATTATATTTTACAAAATTCTATCATTCAAATTCATCATTCCCCAAAGAATTGATCACTTTTACTTAAAACTGGGTTATTTATGAGTGCTGACTGTAGTTATCCAGACAGTGTTGTAAGAGTTCAATCACCTTGCGTTCAAAAGACGCAAACATGAAATTCTTCAGTGCTGATGGGACAAAACTTCACCACCACCTAGTGGCGAACGACTCAACTCAGCATTCGGAGATACTGTGGCCTTCAGAGCAGCCAAAACACAAGTGGACAGTCAGAGTCGCATGGAGACCGGCGGTAAGGGAGACTGCAGCTCCTGGTCCAGCAGACGAAAGAGCATGGCGCTTCTGTTGCATTGGGAGTTTTGTCCCAGAGTTCGGTGGAGCTGAGCCTGCAGGTAGTGGACATCTCGCAGCCGCTCCTTACTGTTCAGCTTAGAGAAATAGCCGGCGGCCTCGTCAAGAGTGTCAACAGCCAAAACCAAGAGACTCAAATCTGCTGAGAGACAATACATTTCATTGTGTAACCAGAGGCTATTGTTAATACTCCGAGTAATACTCAGTACTTGGCAGGAGGTCTGAGGCTGTTACCTGCTTGCCCTTGTCCATTTGGCTTGAATCCAGCCACTGCCATCTGACAGCGAGCTGTCAGCAGCAGGGCACGGCCTTTATCCATGACCGCTCCGTGTGCCAGAACAGGCTCAATGGCTTCATGGAGGACATGCAGGGCCTGCTCAGGGACCCCCAACATCAACTGCAGAAATGCGGTAACACATTTAATAATGCAAATATTTCACTTGTTTTCATGGTGTGTACGGATGATTCTCATGCATGGGAGATGTTGCTGCGTTTAAATGAAGGCTGGTTCCTGTCACCTGAGTGAAGGCCAGGTGAATGATGGTCTCTGAGGCCAGGGACTGTAGGTGGTGCTGTCTTGCCAGAGCCAAAGCCTGCAGGAGAAGAGGGAGCGCTGTGGAGAAGCCAGACGACTCCCAGTGCAGCTCAGCAGTGGAAAGCATGACTCTGCGTGACAGACAGACAGTGATGCAGATAAGAAAAGAAATGTGACAGTCCTAATCCCGAAATACAGCGTGTCTTTATCAGTTGACAATTGTCCATTTTTTAAGTCCATCACTTTAGCCAGGATGTCGAGAGTGGGATAGTTGGTGGTGGGGCTAAGTGATAAACAATCATGATCATCGATTCATAAAAAGTTTGGTCAGTTTGCTCAATTCTGGTAGAAACAACAGGCTGTTTACAGCAGAAATAAGCATGACAACAGCCTGTCAGGCTGCAGTTGTTGGCTTCCATGTTCAAGTACACACACATCTTCCACAGTGGACATTGTTTGAGCTGAGGGCAAGAAAGTGACTGTGAGGGTTGGCCCATAGAAAGTTATAAAAAGTTAAAACCATCAATTAGATGGAAGAACTTTGGTCATCTAAAAAGGAATGAAGGGCAGGTTAGCACAGTGTGCATCATATGCCTCTGGTCTCAATGAAAAACGAGAAAGACAAGTAATCCTTTTTCATTGCCATAAATGGATCATCACAGCAACCACACCTGAAGTATGAAATGCAGGGCCCCTCTCATGTTGGCTGCTGTAGGGGAGGATTTATTGCAAGGTTTTTTGCATCATATTCTATGCTAAACATGCAGTGGTCATAATGGTATGCTTAATGGGTATATGTACATGCGCATATAGGTCATGTGTGTATGTGCCTGCATGTGTATGTGCATGTTGGGGACACATACGGTGTTACTGGCTTATGTAAATTACACTGAATAGTTTATCTCTGTAAATACATTGATACATTTTACGTTTTGTTTTAACAACACCTCCAGGCACAAGCATTGGAAATTAGCAGTAGCTAAAAAAAAAAAAGCTGTGAAGCACTGCAGTGTTGTTGTGGAATTGTCTGTGTATTTATATACTGTATATTATATCTCTATCAAATAAATTGATTGATAAATTGATTGCAATGATTTATCTTTTATAAAGAAAGTGTGTGTCTACCTGATGACCATCTCTGCACACTTGCTCTTCTCACAGTACACCTGCAGTCGCTGCAAGATGCCGTATGCCTCTGTAGTCCGACTGAGAGCCTTTAGAACTTGAGCTTTCCTGTCAGCAAACACACCGTTACAGCTCCAACACATTGACAGAAAGTGATTAGATGATTGAAGATTTGTGCCTTGGTGACTATTACCTGTAGAGACCCTCTGTTTTGTTCAGAGCAGAGATAGCAGTGACTAGTTGCTCTGCCAAATGATATTTGCCTTCATTCATATGCCTCTCAAACTGGATTTTAAGGTCACACAACATCCAGAGCTGCAACGGACAAAGAAGCAAACAATCACTTATCGATATGATACACAGTTAAACCGTTAATGTCTCTCAGCAGATGAAAACATACCTTGGCATGCTGGGTGTGAGGTGGAAACTGCTCTTTCAGATGATGGAGAATCTCTGAAACGGCACTGTACAGGCCCTGCAATACAAGCAAAGGCATGCTGGCAAAAAAAACTCCACCCAGGAGATTAAAAAAAACCAAACAAACAAAAAACATGATCTACATTAATTAGCCTCTCGCATTGCTGGGACAACCCACTAATGAATGCACACATTGGATATGCAACAGCGGGGCAGACACAAGACAGATGAGATCATATTACATGCGTTACCTGCTCAGCGTGCAGCTCGGCCAGGTGGCAGAGCGCCACGGCGAAGGCCTCCGTGTTGTTCTGCTGGACCCCGAAATTGACTGGCTCCAGACTGCTCATGTTAAGAAGCAGCTGGGCCTGCTGCAGAGCCATGGTGCTGCATACAGGGGGCCACATTAATAACCCAAGGGAGAGTCACGCAGTTCAACAGCTGTTACTATATATTTGTGCTTTCTATATCTTTATATTTAAAGGCTTTATCTGGTCCAGCTTCCCAAATTGTTAATCCATGCATGCCACAATTCAACAGTGTTACACAGAGTTGATTCAATGCCAGAGTCGAGTGCTCGCATGCAGCTCAGTGTCAGTAATGGTGATCTGAACTGACAACTGTGTGTCGGGGTTTCAAGGTGGAGAGCCTGACCTCTTGCCGTACAGCCTCCATATGGACGTGGTCTGAGCCAGGCTGATCTCGATCAGCTCCGACAGACTGTGTTTCCAGTGAAGGATGTCTGTGTCCTTCAGTCCGTCCATCAGTTTGTGTGCTGTTTTACCCTGTGTCGTCCCCTGCTGTACCAAAGACTGAATGCCAAGAGACGCCAGGTACTGCAAACAAGGAGGAGGTAGGAAAAAGAAGTTAAATATAGTAAAAAGTATTACAACAGTTACGATATTTAGGATTACTTTTTCAAAAATCTTCAAGAGCAAAACTATCTTGATTTATTAGGATCTATTTATTTATTTTCTGATTACTAAGGGTACAGAATCAAGGTGAAAGGTGCAATATCATTACCCAATAACAACTGTAACATTGTACATTGTAAATTATTAAATATATATGGCAGTACTGTTAAGTATTTTTGATTACTGTCACAATGGTGCCATGCAATGAGAATCTGTAATCAAAGCTACAGTGTAATACTTTAACATATCAACGGTTGGGTGGTAGATACAGTACAGAAATAGTAAACTAATGCAATGAATTAGGATGCGACAGGTGACATTATCTCTTGCATGCATGACTGTAACGTAAACTTAGATTCAGTTTTCATCATCTACATTTACAGTGATGCAGCACACTGAACAAATACTTCCAAAGTTTTCCGAAGTCATCGTTACACTGTAATTTCAAATAGAGACCTCTGCATGAATTAAATGTTTTCATTGCAATAATAATAATAATAATAATAATAATAATAATAATAATAATAATAGAGACCACAGCAGAATCAGCTGGACAGCATAATCTGATAATTCCAAAATATATTTGCATTGCAATTGTAAAGTAAATGTAAAATATTACAAAGTAATTCTTAAAAAATGCAACCTGAAAATCTTATTTTAGCGCTAATGTTGTACTCACTGGCAGGCAGAAATGGGCAGCCATCTTCACTGAATCCTCAGTTAATACCGTGCTGTCAGACCCTTTCATCTGCTCCAGTGTGTACAGCCAACTCTGATGTTTGACATAAAAATACCAGCAGAGAGAAACTAAGACACATTGATGATAGACTCATATATCATTAACAGTGGGTAATTGCACCAACACTTCAGTGAGTTGTTTTTTTTTGTGTTTTTTTTTACCAGACAGTGCTGCAAGCACACATGATCATTGGACTCCTGGGCAATGCGGATAGCCTCCTGTAGAGCCAGGTTGGCCTGATGGCTAAAGGCAGAGAAAAACAAAACAGAACAGATATTTAAACAGTGTCTCAATGTAGGAATCAATTCATCTATGTAAGCTCTTGTACTCACTAGTGGCCAAAGCGACAATGCAGGCTTGCCAAGTTGAGGGCAGCGTAGCGCAGACTTCTGCCATAGCCTTCATCCCCATTGCTCTTTCCCTCATTACCAGATAAAATGAGGCGGTCGAAATAATGTAAAAGACTGTGGGCAGAGAGGAAGATATCCTGGACTCTCATGCTGTTCAGATAGTTTAAGTAATGCTGAAGAGAGAGGAAAGACAGAAAATGACAAAGATATTCGACTTCTCAATCAAGGCAGACGCTCTGAAATTTGGGTGTAAAGAGTTGAGCCCCACCGCCTCCGCAAAATCTGGGTTGAACTTCAGCATGCTGTTGAGCTCCTCCTGCAGCGCAGCGGGCTTGAGAGCTTTGTTCTCGTCGTTCTTCAGAAGGTACGCCTGGGAAATAAGTTTTCAAACACAGTGAGATGACGTAACTTCAGTAGGATTAAGGAATTAATCATGATTGTAGAACTCACCTGTCTGGCAAGAAAGTACTCTGCTTGTTTTTGTGACAGAGGACCTCTACTTGGAGTGTTGTCATTGCTAAAACAGTTCAAGTCACAAAAGAAAATCTGCCATGAACAAATCATCACGATTCACAATAAAATCAAATAAATAAGCATATTGCATAGAGAATTTTGCACAATGTGGTTGCAGCAAATAAAAGAAAAAAAAAATCAAAGATTGAAATACTCAGGCTTGCACAAAATACTCAAAGTTCAAAACAAACAGCATCACAAACCGAAGCTCTGACTCGTGCAGAGGGGTGTCCACCTCTTCTCTGTCTATTCGGTCCCCTACAGTATCCTCAGTGCTGGTGAGGTCCATGTCAGAGTCGTCTGCGACCAGAGCCGGCAAACCCACTGGCCCATCGCTTGGCTTGGCATAGTGACTGCGGTAATAGTGCTGCAGGGACTTGTACAGTTTGTACACCTGACTAAAGGAAAGCTTGTTGTAGGCCAGAAGCATGTGTCGCATAAAAAGACCTGAGACACAGAAAAAGAGTTGCTCGGGTTCACTGGTGTCACGGGATGTGTGGCAGACGTTTGGAGCCGCTTAATCATGTGGACTACCTACCCACCACGCTGGTTTTGTACGCCTCTGAATCAAAAGCAGCAAAGGGAGTAGGAAGAGTCGAAAAAAAGTATTCCATATCTTTTAGCTCCCCGTCTGCCATTTCATGCAGCCTTTGAATCCAAAAACAAAACTTCAGCAACTACACACCGCATATCACACGTTAGCGTACAATTTCCTAAATTTGGGAGATTGGGAAAGCACATTTGGTGGTAGCTTTCTGTAATAGCTACAAAGTTGCATGCTTTTAAGCAATTGGATAAAGACGCTTAGTTTCAAAGGGAAACAGAATACCTGATTTTGACAGCATATGCAGTTTGAGGACAGCACTCCTCCACAGTCTTCAGCAACTGGCCGAGGGTCAAGTCTGGACCCTGAAAAAGCACCGGGAGTCAGGAGAACCACGTAGGAGCCACACACTTAAACGAGGTGGACGCACAGTAAAGTAAATATGTATGAATTAAAAAAATAAAGACCTACCTGCTGCAGCGGCAGGATGAGTTTATTAAGTCGCCTTCTTTCAGGCAGCGTGATCTTGGTCGCGGTCATCTCGTACAGCAAAGCTAATACAGAGATTTTGTAGGGAGTCACCCAGTCTTTGATACCAAACACGTTGGCGTGGACCACTCCATTAGTCATCATCGGGTTGAAATACAGACTTTCATGCACGCTCGCCATCTCCAAAAGCTTTATTTGGTAGCCTGTAGTAAAGAGGTGACTGCTCTCAAATACACTTGGTTACGTTAACATGGGACGTTAAGGAGGCTGCCGGCAGTCATCGACCAACTGGCTGGAAACCAGCAGCAAGTATGCTAGCTAGCTAGCTAGCGTATCGAGTTCTTTTAACGTTAGCTTGTGAATAGAGGCAATAACGCACCCAGAATTAGTCTCGGCTAATTCGGGGATTAGAATTTTTACTGGCAGCCATCCGCCACTTCAATCTTGTGAATGCACACGGATAATTTTGAACATCTTCACAAAAGTTGCATCTTTCCTTTCAAACCCGAACCGCCTGCCTACTGTCCTCTTAAACATACGTCAGTAAAAACGTCACTGTACGTCACAACAGAGGCACGCTCTTCTTCTTCGAAACTATTTTCTGCAGGTTCTACGATACAACGCGCCATGCTGCCTTCCGCCCTTAGCCTGTTAACATTTGGAACAACTTGGATAAATGTAAATCACTTTTAAATCTGTGGTCTCAAAGGGACATCTCTATCAATGGTCGAATTTTTCTCACAAAAATGGAATGCCTTTCCAGATTCATTTATTCATTTACATCTACTGTACCACGCCAGTGTGTTTTGTACATTTGAAGTTAAATAAAGTTTATTAAAACTTGAAAAAAAAAAGTTTTCTTCTTCCGTACATTTTTCATCGCCGGATATCAAAACGTGTGGATTATTAATGAATCGATTGAATTTGTTCGACATTTGTTCGACTGTTCTACATGTTATATCCTTTGATATTTTAAGCTCTTTCATTAAAAAAAAATCCCCATAGCAATGAATGGAGAGACAACGCACTCCTGCTTTCAATGTTAACTCCTTCTCCATACTTTGAAAAACTCCAATTTAAACTTTAAAATGTCGACAAGACTTTCTGCAATTGATTTACCATTTTTATCATGCATATCTCTTTCAGTTTTTTAAATATCAAAGTTTAAGTTTCAAGTTTTTTTTTTATTTTTTTTCTTTTTTTTCTTTTTTTTCTCCCCCC
>CAAKHG010051103.1:2159-13883 GCA_901007715.1 Dactylopterus volitans
CACACACACACACACACACACACACACACACACACACACACACTTGGGTCAGTGCGCCAAAGATGGCCCCATCCCACCCCCCCCAACAATAAGCCCCACCCACCCATGTTTGAGCGCCAGTTTGATGAAGCCCCTCCTGTTTTTCACCTGGAAGACAAACGGAGAACAGTTTCATGGCAGTTCACCAGCACACGGTGACGCCGGCTTCACAGCCGCCGCCCGCGCTACAATGAGAGGGAACAGCCGCAAACTGCCTCAGGCAGCAGAGCGGACGCCTGCGCAGGTGAGCGCCACGAGCCCCGCGAGCGCTTTTACTGTTGCGGGGTGTTGGTGCGAGGCTGCCACTTCCTGCCCGCGACGCAGCAAAGACAAAGTCGACGTTGCTCAGGTTTAGTCACAAACCTGGAGAGTTAAAGCTCCCGGCCGAGCGTCCAGCGACTCCGAAGCTCCGCCCACCGCCACGACAGCGACGTTACCACCCTCGGGACGACTGACCAGGTAGGACATGCTGGACTTGGAGCTCGACACCAGGCCTGCAGACAGACAGGTGGGAGCCGGACAGACCAGTGGAGGGTAAGTCAGACAGGTGAGAGACAGACAGATAGGCGATTCAGACAGATGCTGCCGTTACGAGGGCGGGGCGATCATACGAAATCAATTCGGGATCGCGATAAAATTTCGATCGATCTTGATTATCAGCACGGGACATTTTTAAATCGATATCACACGGCAAACGTGAGCACAACTACAGAGTCCGCTAGCTACCGTATGCTATGCAGGCAGGACACGCCCACTTCTCATTGAGGGCGTGGCTACAGCTGTTAGCGGGAGGTAGTGGTGCGGGCCGACCCCGAACGGGTCCCACGGGGCAGACCAAGTGAAGGAGGAGAAGCAAGGACCCGGCGAGGTGGTGGAAGACGCGTTCGCCACAGCGGCTGGAGGATCGAGAGACGGATGTCAGCGGCGTTCGCATGAAGACGCCTGGGTCCACGTATGCAGGCAACCGAGCCCAAACGGGTCAGAACCTCTCTGAGCTCATCATGTCGCCTGTTGCTGCATTGACGTGGCTTTTTTTTTTTTAAACCAGCAATTAAGAATCTGGGGGCAATCCATGAATTTTGATAAGCAGATTGACTTTCAGCCAAAGTTAAGCCTCTCCTGAACAGGCAGCGCCTCGAGATGGCATTCCACGCTTTCGTCAGTTCAAGATTGGATAACCGTCATGCTTTTGTACATTGGTATTAAACAATCCTCTCTCTCTTGCCTCCAAATTGGTTCAGGACACTGCTGCACGACCACATCGCTCCCGTCCTCCGGTCCCTCCACTGGCTTCCAGTTAAATTCAGGATAGTTTTTAAGCTTTTAACTCTTGTTTTTTAAAGCTGTCCATGGCCTTGCCTATGTGGCGGAGTGCTTAACAGTCCATCAACACCCCAGAGCTCTTCGCTTCGGACCAACTGCTTTTAGAAGTCCCCCATGACTCGTCGTAAGGGTTGGGGCGATCGGGCTTTCGTGGTGGCCGCCTCTAAGCACCGGAACGCTTCACCACCAGAACTGCCAGCCATCAATGACTTGCCGCTTTTCAAGTCCAATCTTAAAAGCCACTCTGAATAAAAAGCGTTTTAACATCGAGTAATGTGGTGATTTTTACATGTTCTGTTTTATATTATTGTTAAAGGTTTTAACCTCTTTATGCTTGCTCTTGTTGTGTTCTTTTTGTAAAGCACCTTGATCATCATTCGCGATGCCGTCATGTGCTAAATAAATAAACTTTGATCGATTAACGAGTTAACGATTAGCTGGCGCTGTTAGCACACAGGCTAACCATCTGAGGTGCTGACCCGCTGTCACGCATCTACCCATAGTTGGGTCGAGGCTGGTCTGGCGGCTCGTTGGTGCTCAACTGTGACGTCTGATGTTTCCTCCCTCACGCGGACCAGTGTTGAATCACCTGCCAGGAGAAAAGACCTGGATGCTTGCCGGAGAGTCTCCAGAAATGGACCTTTTTTCCATAGACGGACCTTTGTGTGTCCCGATCCGATATTGATGTCGGATATTTGTCGAATATCAGCCAAAAAACGAGTCTCGGATTATTTCGGACTGAATCTAAAATCTCCGATTTAAGCACTCCGATACTATCCGGGAGCGCCCGAATAACATCAGAGCGTCAACGTGTGCTGAGAAAAGTAGCAAGTAGCGAGGAGCGACGTCTGCCTGCCGCGTGGAAGTACTTTTTGTTGTCTGAAAAAGACACCGCAGCCGAGTGCAAAAGCTGCAACGCGCAAGTTTCCCGTGGTGGCCCAGAGCTGGGGGAACCTAATCCCACCAGCCCACAAGACCACGATGAAGGCAAAGAAACCGCCGCTGGCGTCCTCAGACAGCCAACACTGTCGGAATGTTTTTTTTCAAAGCGTGACCAACTCCCATGGGACAGCGTACAGGTGTTGGCCAGGGCAGAAAAAAAAAAAAAAAACAGACAGTTTTTGTTGTGCTGGAGGACCGGCCCCCCGTCGATGGTGAGCAACGTCGGGCTTGCGCAACTTTGAGCAGTTTCACAATGGACGATATTGTGTTTGTTTGTTTTTGTCTCCACCCTTAGTTGTTCCTACCATTTACTGACAGTAAAAAAAAAAAAAAAAAAAAAAAAAAACTGAAGTGAAGTTGATCGCCGTTTTGCACTTTAAAAGCGTAATTTGTTTTTAATGGATTTATTGGTTTTATTTTTGAGGGTCTTCTACTTTGTATTGATCTTATTCAATTGTAGAATTTTTTTTTTGTTTAAGGTTAAAACTTATGTTACCCATTGTTTAATAATAAATGGGTCAGTTCTTCTCATACCTACTGTTGTTAACTATTGTGAATAAAATCAGTATTGTATTAGAAGTAAAAAAAGTTGTATTGGGACACCTCTAACATAGATGGACCTTTTTACATAGATGGACCTTTTTACATAGATGGACCGGTCCTTATCAAGACTTTACAATATTTTTTTCAGGAAGCTCCATTTAATCCAGCGTCCAGATAAAGGCAAACTCTGCAGGAAGTGACATAACCAATGAATGGCCTTTATTTCTCCTTTGCTTCCAGCTCTATATTTCATCTCATCTCATCTCATCGTCTTCCGCTTATTCCGGTTACGGGTGGCGGTCGTGCTGGAGCCGATCCCAGCTGACAACGAGCGAATGGCGGGGTAACACCCTGGATGAGTCGCCAGCTCATCGCAGGGTCACATGAAGGACAGACAACCACCCGCACTCTCACACACCTACGGGCAATCTAGAGTAGCCAGTCAACCTCAGCATGCTTTTGGAGGTGGGAGGAAGCCGGAGAACCCGGAGAGAACCCACGCAGACACGGGGAGAGCATGAGAACTCCACATAGAAAGACCCCAGGCCGCGAGTCGAAACCTGCCACCTTCTTGCGCCAACCACTGCACCACCGCGTCGCCCCGATTTTTATTTAATTTAAAATGTATTTATTTAAAGTAACATGTTTATTTTTTTAACCAATTTCTGCATTTCATGTTCTTTTCGTCTGTTTTATTGTTCAAGTTAGTACTCAACCCCCCTCCCCCTCCTCGCCCCATGCCCCGCCACAAATACAGTCCAGTTCTGGGGGAAACACTGAATATATAGTAGTCGAGGGACAGTGGGTGGTGGACAAAGTGGCAGGAGCCGAGTCCTCCATGGACGAGTCATTCGCGAGACATTTGTGAGCAAGGAATTTAAAATCTGGACCTTCCCGCAGCTCCACGGTTTGACCATCAGGTGCAACACGTGGTCTGATATGTACATTCAAACAGACATATGAGAGCAAAGATCAGCGACGTCTCGCCGGGATGACAAAATAAAAGCTCTGTACCGAAACTGATTGCCACCCACACCCCCCAGTCGCAGAGTTCCAACCTACTCTCTTCCCTCACAGCAGCCAAGGCTATGGCGCAAAGGGCAGGCACGTGACCTTTTAGCAGCTCAGACATCCAATCAGAGAGCAGCATCCTGCCTCCTCCTGCTGCTGTGACCCGTCGCCGCGTTTGCTCAGAGCTGATTGAGAAAGCCAGAGTTGCGTCTGAACTCCCCTTCAGACGTTACACAGACCTTCCTCAGTCTCAGCGGATTGCAAATCACACCCTGTGGTGACAAAAGACGCATCGGTGCTACTTAAAGATTGGCGGATCATTCGACTCGGCTTGAGCAATCACCGATCACCATCCTCGTCAAGGATGAAAGGCTTCAGATTATCTCTCTTCACACTTTGGCCGCTCGCGTTAGCCACAGGTCATGAGTCAAAGGTCAGGAGGGGTCGGTGTTCCGAAGAACAGCAAGGAGGTAGAGAGAGAACAACACTGCATTGGTTGACTTCTCCATACACAACAAACATACCCGGGAAAATCAAACCCCTTTACAATGCCAGAACAAGCGCTTCATCGGCCACACAACACCAGACGCCCCCATGGCAACAAAGCCCTCCGTCGACCTCTGAACACGAGCTCAACGGGGGCAGGGCGAGGAGCCAGCACCTCCGTGTGCATGAAACACTTCAAGCACATGATTGACAGCCAATCGGCAGAGAGCTTTCAGCCAGAATGTGGTATACAAGCTATTAGACCATCGTCAAACCTTCTGTTGGACTGGACCACGACCAATCATCCAGAGAGTTCAGGGGGAAAAAAAAAGTTCTTCTGGGGCTCCACTGACACAGAACACACTCACATACTTGGGGATATGGCTGACAGTGATCTCAGAGACAGAGGAAGACCCTCCATCTGAGAGTCCACAGGAACAAGGATGGAGGCCGAGCTGAACTCAGCCAGTTCCCCCTTAATCACCGTCCAAAACAGATTCCACAAAGAGCCTAAAGACAGTAAACTCGCGGGCAGCTGGTCCTCAGACTCGCCTCCCGCCACAGCACCAGACCTCGGGACAACCCCCACACCACCAGGCCCCACCAAATCATGGCTGAAGAAAAAGGGAAGTAACTCTACTCCTAACTGGTATAGTGCCACAGCAGAGGAGCACTTCCTGCTACCATGCTGCACATTTCAAGAAAATCATGTACCAGAGTACCAGGTCTGGTCTTTGGGTGGTCGTGAGAACTTCTCATGGGACTGTCAGCCCCTGGCCCACATCAGCCAGCATTCCCCATCCCAGGCTTCTCCAGCTGACCAATCCCGGAAACGGGCAGCGCTAAATCTCCTTCTCCGATCTCCTTGTCGGAAAAGGGGTGTCCTTGGATCTGCACTCAGGTTGGACCTGCCTGGAGCGTAGGGTTAGAGGTCGGGGATTAGAGATCAGATGTCAGGGTTAGGTTGTCTGAGGGTATGTGGACTTGAGCGTGGTGGGTAGGATGGATCTTCACTCAGCCACTGCTGGGGATTTTACAGTGACGAGAGGGCGTCATTGGTTAACCTGAGCAGGATGTTGCCCAGAGGTCCTTCCAGCTCCTCCTCTCGTCTCCGCTCTCGTTTCATCCACTGCTCCCGTCTTTCCCGCGTGACAGCCTTAGCAGATCTGACTGCCTCCTCTTGTTGTTGGACTTCCAGGACTACCATGTTTTTGATGGGGTTGCCCTGCTCCACCAAGGTCTCCTTTGACTCGGACCCAAACCTGCTCCTCCACTGACATGGTGGGCCACGTTTACACATGATAATCGAGCAGCCTGAACAGTTGTGTCGCGAGACTCTGGGAGGGTCTCCAGCCTCGTCTTGGAGCACTTAAACTCCTCCATAACATCTGAGATAGGAAGCTTACAGACTGATGTTCCAGAATGGCTCTGCTGATTTAGGACAGCGGGGTCAGACAGGCGTGTACAGACAGACAGGTGTACCTCCGCACATGATGTAGTCTCTGAACAGCGGAACTCTGAACCAGAAGGGCAGCATCAGCAGGTGAGGCTTCAGTCCGGGAAACAGACGGGAGAACCCTGTCGCCTCCGTGCAGAAGTTAGCGAACGCTCCGGCGACCAGCACACCTGAGAGACAGACGGGCAGAGAGACAGGTCAAACCAGCTATCCACACGCCTGTGAGTCAGACAGGTGGAGAAACTGACAGTTGTACAGGGAGACGGACAGAGGGGTGTGAGGACACACAGACAGGTGTACAGACAGACAGCTGTACAAACAGACAGCTGTACAGACAGACAGGTCTACAGACAGACAGGTGTTTCTCACCATGGGGATGAAATCCAAAGATGTAGTTTTTCTCTGGTTTAAGATCAACAGTTTTAACCAGCTGGGGACAAAAAAAAATCGATAGTGATTGATCTGTATCACTATTGATCTGTATCACTATTGATCTGTATCACCATTCATCGGTATCACCATTTTCACTTGCTTTGAAATGCATTTTCCTGTTTATAATCATTCTAATTCATAGTATATTTTAGTATAAATTCTTTTTTTTCTTCGAAATGCATTTTCTGTCTGTGTTTTAATGCAATCTCCTGCTTCTGTAAAGCACTTTGAATTGCCTGGTGTATGAATTATGCTATACAAATACACTGATCTGTATCACTATTGATCCCGAAGCATTGGTAAATCAGATCAATAATCCGACCTCACCGTTATTGGAAAGTAATCTCTGAAATATTCCCAGGCGCTCCAGCTCCTGACCCACTGAGATCTGCGACCTCCACTGGTTGGAGTATCCCAGTCCAGCCACAGCCAACAAGCATACAGCAGGGCCACCGTCCACCAATCAGAGAGAGCCAGCAGAACAAAGGCAGCAAGACAGCACTGAGCTGAGAAACAGACAGGCCTTTTTAGCAATGTCAGATAACAGCTCTGATGCCGCTTTCACATGCAGCCTGACCGACGACGGCCGGGTCTCTCAACACGTTGACCGAGACAGACAGGTGGTCAGAAAGACACATGTTCAGTCAGTCAGACAGATGTTCAGACAGACGTCCAGTCAGTCGGACAGATGTTCAGACAGACAGACGTTCAGTCAGACATTCAGTCAGTCATTCGGTAAGTCCGTTCAGTCAGACAGACAGACAGTCAGTCAGACAGACAGACCTTCCGGCAGGTGTTCAGTCAGACAGACCTTCCGACAGATGCTCAGACAGACGTTCAGACAGACATGCTCAATCAGACAGACAGGTGTTCAGTCAGTCAGACAGAGACAAGCGCCTAGACTGTTTGCACTTTATTGTTTAACCACTTTACCGCCTGCTGTTGTCCTGTCTTGCCATGTTTTTGGCCGTCTTGTCACCACAACTCATGTTTAAAATGGCTGCAAAGAATTCCGACTGTGTTTTACACGACATGGCAATAAATCTGACCTTCAACCCTGAACCCAGGAAGGAGAACATCCACTGGATCACTGCGCTGACCGTTCACTCAGTCAGACAGACATGTTCAATCAGACAGACAGACGTTGAGTCAGTCAGTCAGGTGTTCAGTCAGTCAAACGCGTGTTCAGTCAGACAGACGGGTGTTCAGTCAGACAGACGGGTGTTCAGTCAGACAGACGGGTGTTCAGTCAGAAAAATGGGTGTTCAGTCAGACAGACAGAGACAGGCGCCTAGACCCAGGAAGGAGAACATCCACTGGATCAATGTGCTGACCGTTCAGTCAGTCAGACAGACATGTTCAATCAGACAGACAGACGTTAAGTCAGTCAGACAGAAGGACAGATGTTCAGTCAGTCAGACAGGTGTTCAGTCAGTCAGACAGGTGTTCAGCCAGTCAGACAGGTGTTCAGTCAGTCAATCAGACAGACATGTTCCATCAGACAGACAGACATGTTCCATCAGACAGACAGACGTTGAATCAGTCAGACAGACGGGTGTTCAGTCAAAAAGACAGAGACAGACAGACAGACAGACAGACAGACAGACAGACAGACAGAGACAAGCACCTAGACCCAGGAAGGAGAACATCCACTGGATCACCGCGCTGGTCTGCAGTCTCCTCCTCAGCGGGACGTTCAGCGGGGCGAACTCGATCTTCATGCCGCTGTTGACGCTCTGTCGTCCGTCTTGGAGCTTCGCGTCGTCACGGTGTCTCCGTCTGTGTGTGTGTGTGTGTGTGTGTGTCTCTCTCTCTCTCTCTCTCTCTCTAGCTGTCTGTCTCTGTCTGCCCGTCTGCGACTCTGCTTATGAGACCTTTAACTTTGCTTCTTCAAACTTTTTCGGCACGCTCCTCTCGCACACGTACCGCGCATGCGCATTGGCCGCCCCTCCTGGGCGGAGTCCTCTCAGCCAATCACGGCCCCTAACGAAACAAGGCGTGAACGAGCTTCGGGCCGGGCGCGCTCTCGCCGTATTTGCGCGAGCTTGAGAGACGGTTGATGGTGCGTTCAGGTGCCTCGGGAGAGGTTCGAGGGTACCGGTATGTTGCGCCGCTTCCACGCGAAACAAATATGGCAGAGCGCGTGATGCTCGGCCCATTTACATATGTGAATATTAATTTATATGAATGACAAATAGGCCCAAATTCTTTCCATGTCGTTGTCTCTGAATTTTTTTTTATTATGTTATGTCAAGTGATGCTGTTGAACTGTACCGGCTTATACTGAGACGTGCCCCGAAGACTTCGGTCACTATGATGCGTTTGAGTGGGATGACCAAAATATTAGGGACACCTCTCAGTGTACAGTACCACAAAGTACAGTCCCAATAGCAGTCATTCAAATTCAAATACACCTCTCTCACACACATTAAATCAAAATTCAACATAAAAACTCCTCCAGAAGGGAGAATTGATTGCAGGGGTGTTGTATTATACTCTACGGTGAACAGGCAGTGGTCATAATCGTATGGCTAATGGGTGCACGTCTACAGTATATACGTATAATTTTACATGTTTATGTATATATGTGTAAGTAAGTTCGAGGACCGAGACAGTGTTGATAAAATAAGACAAATCGAACCGATGACGTTTTGGCCGTGGGTCGAATCTGCGGTTTGCACTCCGGAGCAGAGGGCGGCGGTAGTGCGCTCGGACTCGGCTTGTCGCCCCCCGTTAAATCCAAAAAGAAGACGAAAGGCGAAAAAGAGGAGTTGGGAGCCTTTGGCGGGGTGAGACCGTCTTCTCCGTTAAAAAAACAAAACAAATAAATCATTCCGGCTCCGTTTGTCCGCAGGCTGCTGCTTGGTTCTGTCTCGGTTCGGCGTGGTAGAACCGCCTGCTAGCGAGCCGTAGTCGGCTCCTCGCAGGCCAACGTCGTCGAGGCTACGATTAGCCTCTCCGCTGCTTAGCCGCTAATCATTAGCTCGGGCCAGGTGCGGGTCCATTATCGGACACGCCCTGCGCCGCCTGACCTCCAAACACGGTCCGGCCTATGTTGGCACTTCGCTCAGCGGTTCCTCCGTCCAGGATCCGTTTCGTATCTTCGGGGGAGCGCTGGCTCCATGCTAGCGGCTAATAAAGTGTGTCAGCTCCGGGTGACCAAAAAGAAGGCCCTCGTTCTCCTGTTGTTTTGAGCGTGGTCATGGTAACAAGCTAACCTAAACCCACGAGCTACCCTTTCCCACCCAGCTAACTCACCAAATTCAACTTGAGCCATTATGCTAACCTTAACCTAACAAGCTAACCCAAGTCTAAAAGCCAGCTCAAGCTAACACCAACCCACCAAGCTACCCTAACCCAGCAAGCGAACTCAGGAAACTAACCTTAATGCACAAAGTTGACCAAACTCAACAAGCTGACCCTAACTTGTTAACCATAGCCCACTGAATTAACCCCACGAGATACCCTAACCCACTGAGCTAACCCAAAAAACTAACCATCCTCAGCAAGCTAACCCAAATGGCCAACCCCCCTACTCAAAGGGCAAACCCAACCAGCTAACTTAGCTAGTTCTGCATCTCCAAGGGCCTGAGTTGTTTGACGATGAAAATGTTCAGCTTTTGAAGCTCATTTCTTGATGAAACTTGAAGAACGTTGTTTCTTTGCTCTGAAGAAAAATTCTGTATAAAATTATCTTGCACGCGTGGAGCTGCTCATTCGACCTCGGCCAGCTCCGACGTGTGTGTGTCTGCGTCACACCGTCCATGTGAATATGCGTGGAATCGTTGCCGGTGCCATTTACCCAGAAACCAAGCTGCAGCTCGCTCGCCCGCCGCCGCCAGAGCTGATTAACGCGGCGTTTTGTGCCGTGGAAACCGCTACGCAGACGTGGCCTATATGTAGCTGTGTTCCGTTAGTTTTGACCCCCGCCCCCTTATCTGCAACCATGAGTTATCTGCACCGCTTCCAGCTGAGACCACTTTTACTTCACACACCACCGATGGTCCTGCCCACCATTAGTGCTTGCGTTGCTGTGTGTGTGTGTGTGTGTGTGTGTGTGTGTATCTGCATTTCAGTGTTTACACATTTTCTGCAGGAAATCGTTTTAACTAGTTTTTAGCGATTGTTATTGTTTTGTTTTTGAATTAATTACACATCACGAATAATTTGCAACCACATTTGAGGAGATACAGGATGAGTAGGATGGGATAAAACCTTGCGTACTACTTATTTCAACTAATTTGACATTCAGTTTTTTGTTTTTGTGAGATTTCAAAAAAAAAATTTCAAGATTTTATTGTCCACACAGATAAGTTAACATTAAGTGTCTGTAAATCATAATAGAAGTTATCTTTTTCCATGTAGAGAAGCTCTGCACGAGCCAACGAAGGAGGGGACTTAGTCACTGATCGATAACTTATCATTCAGAATTTTTTTGATCACATGGAATTATGTCAACCTAACATTCATATCATCGGGGTCATGTTGCGTTTATGTATCTTGAAGCGAGGCAAAGAATTTCCCAACATGGCGGCCACCAGACGGGTGGCGCTATGTTTTGTGGACATGAAAATGAGGATGATGAAGGCAGTGACAAAGATGATGATGATGGTGGTGGTGATGAGGATGTTGATGGTGTTGAGGGTGATGATGGTGATTGTAATGGTGATGATGATGGTATTGACCCGTAAAGCCCTTAATGGTCTAGCACCGTCATATCTTAAGCAGCTAACAGAAACTTATTACCCCACTGGAACGCTGTGCTCCCAGAATGCAGGCTTATTTGTGGTTCCAAGAGTCTCTAAAGGTAGAATGGGAGGGAGAACCTTCAGCTATCAGGCTCCTCTCCTGAGGAACCGGCTCCAGCTATCAGATTCCTCTCTTGTGGAACCATTTCCAGCTATCCGGGTTCTCTCCATGGTCCCATATCCAGCTATCAGGCTCCTCTGCTGTGGAACCATCACCAGCTATCAGGCTCCTCTCTCGTGGAACCATCTCCAGCTATCAGGCTCCTCTCCCTTGGAACCATTTCCAGCTATCAGGGTCCTCCCATGTGGAACCATCTCCATCTCCTTCGGCTCGGTTAGAACAGCTGTGTTGTTTTAAGCATCAAATGAGTGTTTTTAAGAAATCTCGCATTAGTCCAGTAGGTTTCTCAGGTCATTCTCTCGCGTTCTGCTCTGCGTTTGTCAAAAATGTCTGTCTGTGCAGCGCTTATTGGCACTTTAACTTTGTACTGCTCCAGAACGAAACCTTCAGGGTAGTTTTTGAGATGTTTTGGGAGACTCACAGGGAATCTAAGTGTAATTTTGCCAATATCCAGCAGTGGTGGGATTTTGGTAAAGCCCAAATTAAACAGCTCTGTCTTCAGTTCACTCACAGTGTCACTAAAGAATTACCCCGGTCAGTGAGGGACCTGGAGATCCAAGTGGTAGAACTGCAGAATTTGACAGATTTTACCAGAGATTGAGGGAATTTGCACTCCCTCAAAT
>CAAKHG010051106.1:10694-22526 GCA_901007715.1 Dactylopterus volitans
AATTAAAGAGAAAGTGGGTATTTGTGCGTGTGTGTGTGTGTGTGTGTGTGTATGTGTGTGTGTGTTAAAGATAGTGAGATGATGCACATGTGTGTGTGTGTGTGTGTGTGCGTGTGTGTGTGTGCATGTTTGGCAGGGAAACGTGAGTCTGGACAAAGGCGTTGTGTGTAAACAGCAGCTCCTCGTGGCTGTGTGGTCCTGACGAGCCCTACTTAAAGCATGTATAGGTGATAGGTAGAGAATGACAGTGCCAGGCTGATTAATAAAGGAAGTAACGTCAATCCTTAACGAGGAGTGATTATTTTTAGAATCAATAAGCAACCTGCATCGACACACACACCGTCCTGTGCCTCGGCCTGTGTGTGTGTGATATGCTCACATGCGCTGGTTCCCAGTTCATGAGAGGGGAAGCGTTTGTTTGTGTGCTGTGTTGCAAGCCAGCGGTCCGACATAGATGATCCAGGTGGTGTGTATCAGCGGTGCGATGCTGCCTTTGAAGCGATACACATCTGAGGATCTCAGTGGCTCCTCTGTTTTCTCTGGTAGCTTAGCGCTATCTCTGTGGCCCCTTAAGGTCAGCTAGCCAGCTTTGCACGGCTGCTCGCACTGAATACGTTTGTTTCCACCCCTGTTAACGTTGCATACATGACTAATGAAGGATCTCAGGCAATGAAGAAAAGAGGTCTGCGCAGGAGTTTTGGGCATCCATGCTCAGCCAGAGGTTCAAGGGGTCAGGGGAAGGAACCATGGGAGAAGGGAGCCAGGCAGGGGATATTGGAGGTTTAGTTTCCGCATTAACAGGTAACATTAACCATTGCAGGAAGTGACTGGGAAGGTCCCAACACCAGAAAACTAAAAAAGGTTTGCCCAATTGTGGATCAACATTCTTCGGACAGATGAAACCCAGATAAACTTGTACCAGAAAAGCATGCAGAAGGAAAGAAACGCACAGCACAGACATGTCTGTGTCGTGGTGGGGCAGTGTTATGATACGGTATTAAACAAACAGCCCTTGTCTTTATGATCATGTTAGTGTGTCACATTACTTTTGAGCGGGTTAAAATGAGCGGCTACATGTAAAAACGATTGTATTTCCCAAATGCTTATTGCGATCCTTTTGTTCAATCCCTTGGATTAAAGTTGGAAGTCGACGCTTCAGTCATACTCTGACTGTCTCATTTCGAAGCCACTGTGGTGGTGCACAGTGGCAAAATCTCACATATTGTGTCGGTGTCCAAATATTTTTTGGTCCCAACTGTATACCAGCTTGGGTTCCACAAACACCAACACAGCAACTGCAGTCCACATGCTGGTGTGTGTGACGTCATGCAGGCTAGGCGCAGTGTTTTAATGCAGTCAATACGCAAAATTTGATATCAACAATGTATGAGAAATGTCACTTGTTTCAACTATGTTCCCCAAGTTAGTTTCCCTCTGCAGTAGGACTGAGCTAAGCATGCTGGGTAAACCAGATTTAGATTTTTTTTCTACCAAGACAGTTTAATCCCAAATGCCACACTTTAATTATTATTATTTTTTTGTCTCAAACACACAGATGTGCAGGCACAGTGTGTTGCCATGGAGCCTTTTCTCCCTGTTCTGGTTTTGCCAAGTTCAGCAGGTTAGGTTGCAGAAGCGAGGCTAAACCCATTAGGCTTCACCTCGAAAATAGATTAGCTGGACAAATTGCCCCTCATCCAAAGTAATAGTTCATAATTTAGATAAGAGGGATTGGGAGTGAGGACTGAGGCGCTGTATACCGGTCTTGTCTGCGTGGCAGGAGGATCATTTTCCTGTCAAAATGTAATCTCAAAGACCAAAAGTGAAAACAACATTGGAGATGTAATCTGCACCGTGTAGTATCGTCAATGTAAGAAATCCATAATAAACCCGTGATCACTTGATGGCTGGACATGCTTCCGGTATGATATTATGATATTTAGCTTGATGGCTAAATATCATGGACGCCGGCTTCAGCCACCGGCACGTCTTTCCCAGCGTTAAGGTTCAATCGGTGCACAGCTCCTTCACCACTGCATCTATAACACATTCACTCATTTCAAATCAAAGTTTGAGTCTCTATTAAATAAGCATCTTCTGCAGTGTTCTTTACCAATCCATGGCCTCCGGACTGCAGCATGGCCTCTCTGTGTGTATGGAAGGGCTCAGGAAGGTTTCCCCAGAAGGCCTCGCTCGGTCACTGCCAATGACACTTTCAGTTTAAGCGGCTGAAGGCAAGCCGCCTTCTTTCTGCCCCATTTTGCAGCTTCTTCTCTCTTTTCAAGGAGCAGATATATATTGACTGTGATGAGGAATCCTCTGCTATGCTATCTTTGCCTTGATGTGTATATAGCATTTTAATTACCCCCCAAATGTGACTGTCTCTTTTTCAGGGGCATGATTAGTACCATAGCAAGGATGAGGCATGGCTCCTTACTAAAGGACAAGATCTATAACTCTGAACATTAAAACCACTGTGGGGTAAGTACATTAGCTTCTGTAAGCTGCTGCTCCCTCCACATTTTGCCTTTCTATCCTGAGTCCTATCACTTTGAGCTCAGCTAAGGAAATCCACATGACTCTCTGAGCTGGCAGATGACAGACAGCCTCGGGCCAGTCTATTACAAACAAACAAATCAACAGCTCCAGCAAACAGCCTCCTACTGGATATCTCCCCCTGCCAGTCATCTCCCTGCTCCAACTTTATTCTGTGTGTGTGTGTGAGAGTGAGAAATCAATGTGTAATCATATTCACACTGTCTTTGGCAGCAGACACTGCGCGCGGACATGGAATTGAGACGACCTGCTTTGCACAAAAGAAGTCGAATACATTCAACTCATTTTCTGTCTTTGTTTCTCCCTTTTCACAGCGTCCCGATTCAAAATCACTTGAGACTGTTCTCCACAGAGGTGATTCATTTTCAACCAACCCCATTAGTGTCACAGAGGAATAATTTGGCACTGAAGTAATGTATATTCTATCAGTTTCACCTCCCTCTATGGTCTGCTGCTGAGTTTCACCACCTGTTAGCGAGCATCAATGGAAAAATAAATAAATAAATAAATAACAACACTTCCATGTGCCCTCTCACCGCGCAACAAGCTAACGTGTCAAAGAGATCCCTGATTAGCGCCAGAGGTTTCTTCATCTAAATGTTAAGCATTGCCTTTTATGCTAATTGCCATGCCAAGCACATTGCTACCTCATGCTGTTGTTATTACTAACTGAAAACTGATATGACAAACCACCCCCACATTGCAGCAGCCAGGGCAGGATCAGGGTCCGCTGTAAATGCTGTAAATGCTTCTCAGGTATGGCCAGAGAAATTCTAAAAATGACTAATGCAGTAAAGCCATTAGATTTCATATTTTTCGCATGCATCAAATTATTATCCAAAAAAAAAAAAAAAAAAAATCAGCCAAAGATCATTGCCAAGTTCGCACAACATGGTTTAAAGCTCAATTTTCCACTCGCTCACAAATTGGGGAGCTATCGGACAAAAGTCCCAGACTAGCATTCAAGCTCTTCAAAGAGACTCCCAGTGTATCTCAGACAGTGCCTGGATATCTGGAGCTAGTTCACAATTTTGTAATTAAAGCTCTAATTACTACATTGCAGGTCCTTCAGTGAATATCGAGCTTGATAGATTTCTGGAATTAGTGGGTAGCAAGCTACATTCATGAGAACTAATGAGTGCTGGACATGGGGCCAAAGTGGAACAGGCAACAATAGGAAATGCAACACAGACCTACTTTCTCATTATACATATGGATACTGACTATAAATATAGTCTTTCTTCTTCGGTGTCCTGCTGCACAACAGCCAACAAACAGCCCGAGCTGCTTGGATTTTGCATTTCTGAAATAACTGCTTCTGTCTCAGGCGTGATATCGCATTATTACAAATGTCATATCTCGCCTCGTGTAGTTTTGAGAGCAGAAACACTTGTAGGAGACCCCGGTGAATGATGGTGGAGTGTGTGACCTCCCCTCACTGCTGTAAACCACAACCACTGCAAGACTCCCGACTCCAGACAGCGAGCGGTGTCGTGCGAGCTCCACAGCGAGTGTTGGGGGAACTAAGCAGGGTTGTTATATTTTGTCTCTTTTTACACGAGAATCTCCTCTAATTGTTCAATGGAAGGCATCAGGACATGCACTTAAACAGCAGAGCCTGATAAGTGACAGCTCATGCTAACTGGACTCGTGCTTGATCTCCTCAGCTTGTGGCTGCATAACTTAAAGCTAACCACTGGCATCTTTGCATAAATGAAACACTGTCCAATAACAAAGCTCCATCGCCCAACATCTTACTGTGGAGGATTTAGGTGCTGGAGAAAACAGCACTAACAGCCCCACATATCACAGCTATTAAGTATTCATCCCTGATTTCCATCCCTTTCAAATCACAAGCGCCAGTGAAAATGTGTGGAGACAGCAGCTCGCCCAGCTCAATTATTCAAAACACGCCAACTATATTGTGGCTAACTGAGGGCCCGAACACGATTATGCACATATATTTCCTTTGTACTCTGTGTTGCCGGCCGTCCATCATGATCATCTTTGATTTTTTTGGGGGGCTTTGCTGCACATATACTGTACACATGCACGGCTTACTGTAACTACTGATGCCACATGGTCTTTTAAAGAGATACTCTTTCACATTCGTCAATATCTTATTTAAGGATTAATAATCTTTAAACCTAACTTTTAGATTTTCGGTGGGCAGGGACATTTTTTTTTTATCTTAATGCGTTCTCATATCAATCCTTGTAGCTGGAACGGAAGAATATTGTATGTCCTTATCATACTAATGAGTTAACTGATCCATGTCCAAAACATCTTTCTCATTTATTGTTTATTCAGCGAAATATCTTAAATTACTAAATGTCCAGATTCAAAGGTAACACAAACTTAGTCATTAAAAACAGAGATAAGCAGCGATCGTCACATTTGAGAAGCTGAACCCGGCATACTTTACATATCGCATGTTTATTTTTATCTATTTTTGCATTTCTACTTGAACGAAGAGCACTGAAACGAATGACTAAGATTGATGTAGTTTTTAATTAATTTTTAATTATCTATATACAGTAGCAGATTGCAGAGTGACGGTCTTAATGACTGAAGAATTCATCAATTAATGGCTGCTGCAGCATTTCGATTTCCCACAACCCCTCATTTCCTGCCTTCTCTCCACTGGCATTATAAAAAGGATTGTCTTCAAAAAAAAAAAAAAGAAAAAAGAAAAAGGTTAAGTATACTGGAAATATAATGTTTTCTAAAAAAAGAAAATCAATAAAGTCATGTCATTTTTTGCTCTGAAGGCCATTGAACTGTTGTTTTTTGAAACCTCACACTCTAAAACTCATACCAACCGTCCTGTCAATACTGCAGATGCCCTAGCCACACACGCACGCACGCACGCACTCACGCACACACACACACACACACGCACGCACGCGCGCGCGCACACACACACACACACACACACACACGCCCTGCCTTCATTTACAACTTAAACTAGATATACAGGAAGAACATCAATCATTTCTGCAGTCCGCCCACACTAACTCCTTCTCTGTTACCAGCCAATATATTTCATTTTTCCAATTTCATCCTGCACTCCACCCATCTGGTCTCAGACTTGTGGCTCATGATAGGGGAAAAAAAAAACATTTAAGGAAATAAATAGACCCTTCTGTCGCCCTCCATTTCACCATCACCTCAGGAGATAAGATGACAGAAACTGTTTTCTCATCCTCCATATGAAAATGAATGATGCCGGAGGATGTAGAAGATTTGAAGGCAGGCACTCGCAAGGTGTTGCAGACTAGTGGCTCAGTAAAACACATTCAGCTGGATACCTGACAAAACTTTATGAAAACTTCATATCGCAATAGTGTCTTTGCAGTCATGCTGCGGTCTTCCTTTCTGTTGCTAGTAAAATTTTAAGGCGATCTTGAAGCCATAAATGTCATAAAAAAATAAATAATAAAAAAAAAACGCGACAAAAGTGCTTAAGCGCACTAGAGCATCTTAACAGGGCAAAATATGATGTTGAGAAAGAGGTGCATCAAGACATTTTGTTGAAAAATGAAACTCCCCTGCAACGGGGGAACATGGTACCTTCACTCTTACCTTCCTCCCAGCCCTGGGGACTTCCTGCCTTCTTCTCCGTCCTGCCGTTCCTCTCCTCCCACAGGTCCCCTGCCGCCACTATGCTCCAAGTAAACTCTGGAAGACCGTCCAGGTGCTGGTCACATGACCCGCTGTTACCGAGGCACGGGGGATCTGGCGAAACGAGAGAGTTTCATCACTCATCATGGTTTAGCACAGACAGAATCAATAAAAGTATGATAAGTATGAATGAAAAAACTCCTCAAGGGTTTCAATTACTAAACAGCCTGAAGCTAAAGTGAATCCGGAAGCCGGCCTCACTGGATTCTTTTTAATCCAACCTAACTGAGAAAAGACGCTGATGGCACAAGCGTAGCCTTTGCATGAGTACTCAAGCGACACCAGACTGGAAAAACTCCTTTTTAGACTGATTAGCAAATGAAACTTTAAATTACCTGCACCGGCAGGGGGACTAGATATCTTATTTCATTTTTGTTATTTACGGCTCACAGTCAATTCTGCTACATTATAAACAAACCAAAAATGAATGCAGCAAAACTCTAAATATAAAGACTCATTCCAGATTTAAGCAACAGCTTTAAAGGAAAGCTAAGAAAAGGGTCAAAGTTATTTTATGTTGCAAAGTGATCGTGCCTGCTGGCAGATGCTGCTCAGCATGAGAACGCAACCGAGAACAGCTGATTCACCGTGTTCGATTGAAGATTTTCATTGAAATAAACATCTGTTCAGCCACCTTTTCTTGCTGGATAAGGACACACACTGGCGCCTGAGCCTCGGATGCAGTGATTAAAGCCTGACAGTACATAAGCCTGCAGCAGCTACATGTCTCTGGTGACAGTGGCAGGAAAAAAAGGTGCATTAAGCTACTTGACACAGTTGCAGGAAATATGTGGCTCGTGAGCTCGCTTATCTGAATGCAATCAGTCATCAAAATGTATCTACAGGCTTTCGGCATTTGTGACAGCAGATCAGCTGGAATAGATCCGCCAGAGTAATGGAAGAGTACGGCCGCATGAAGCTTTCAAATGAAGATCAGCCGGTGACGCCGCCGCTGCTGCCTGAAAAACTCCTCTTGCAGCGCTGTGCCGTCAGCGGATTCGCGCCCCGAGCGGCAATCAGATCGCACTTCTCCGCAGTGTGATGAAAAATCCCAATTTTTCTTCTGATTTCCTGATTGAAGTGTGTTATTGAAGTGCATTTTCTGTTACCACCACTAATGTGTTGGCAGATATTACAGGAGTTACAGTCGTTCATAGTGTACCTTGAAGAACCAGAGATAATAATAATAATAATAATAATAATAAAAAACAGGGATAAAAAGAGTCAGATTAATTGATGGGTGCCAAATGCTGCTGCTGTGACGTGGACCAGTTCGGAACCAATACCACCTCAGCACTGGTCTGTGCCGTTCCTCGCTGCATGCTGCCCCACCAGGTGGAATGGAGGCAGTTACCCGAACGCAACGCTCATGGAGAAGCTGTTGCGATCAGCCATACATCCGGATGCATTTCAAAAGGATATTAAGGCATTACGACCATAATACCATACGTCTGCTCAAAGACAAACTTAAGATTAACTCTCCTCCCATTCATCCTCTCTCTGTCTCCATCTCTGCCTCCATCTGTCCTTCCCTCCCTGTGGACAAACCTCATGGAGGCTCATCCCTGTGGCTCAGTAATCACTCTTTTAGAGGACTTGGTCACTTTCAAATGACTCCTCACTCGATATTCCAGAGATGAGGAACTTCCACAAGTCCATCTACAAGTTCCCTCTACTATTTTTTCCAGCTACAATAACAAAACACACAGTTTCACTATACTGGATGGCAAATCTCTATTTGATGCTGAAACGCCATCAGGAAGGTATCCTCAGTTACAATGGCGTCAACTCAAGGTCACAGATGTGAGATGTGTGTGAACGGCATAACAGTTAGCGGCAAAATACTGGAAATGTAGCAAATACTGATATTGCATTCAAAAAAAACAAAACAAAACAAAAAAGCAACTTTTTTAATAAAGATCTTCATTCTTGGCTTTGTTGCCTGATAATCAAACTAAATTTCCATTTTGTATTGGCTTCCTCAGTCATCAATGACAATACCTATTCTAATCTGAAAATGGGCATGTGGAAGCGACTCTGGAGGTCTAGAAAGAGAAACCCACACATCAGTTAACATCTAAGAAACAATTCTGTTCAGGGATGGATGTCTTCTGTGCATCACTGAACAAGTTTGACAGGCCAGTGTCTTATATTTAATGGAATATCAGATCAATATTGAGCTTTTGGGCATTTGCTGCTCGGTCACTTTGCGCCACGGTCTTTGAAACTTTCCTTTATTGTGCCTGCCTCTAAGAAATCCTAAGCCATTTCATGTATTGATTTTAAAGCAGCAGCACTTGCTTTTTTCTGTTTGTAAAAGTTTTGGAATTAAAAATGTATTCCGGCTTGTAAAAACCCCGATTCCACTCTTTTACGACAAAGCTATACCTAACGTACTTCAACCTGTGATTGCTGGTGTTTGTTCCTGGTGTGCACAAATGCCTCAGAGGGCCGCAGTGTACTATCTCATGCCTGATTTCCAGGAGGCCCATAAAACAGCAAATAATGATACAAGGACACTTAAGTCTTTAAATGTCTGCAGATGACACGGTTCAGGCTGCCCTTTTGCTCTGTGTCGGGAAAATACATTGCACTTTTAATGACAGTCAGTGGGCAGCCTGCTGACTAAGATCAATATCTGCTCCATGACATTGTGAGTGGTCATTTTATTTAACTTAATTTTATTCTCATCCATCCATTGACTGCCAGCAATGGTCTCAACGTTTTCTGGTGTTCAAATTATGTCCTTTCTCATCTTGTTTTCAAAATCCTATTTATTTTATCTACCAAGTACGTTAAAGTGTGTATGACAGGTGTTGTAAAAGTTTGACGCATTGACTGAAGAGCTTCTCTGTAAATCCACAGTATGTTGTTTAGTCCTATATAGTGTTTTAAGCAAAGGCTGATAGTTAAAGCTTGATTTTAATGGCGTATATGTATAGGAATTTTGGGTATAAATACATTGGTGAGGAACACAAACCTCCCAATAGCAGAAGTGTTGTTAAACCAGGAATCAGACCTTTTACAGAGCAAAATCAAGATGCCCTCCAGCAAAAAAATGATTATGATCCAGTTGCAGTCCGCCCTTCTGAGTCCCCAACATCTGCCTGAGGTGCTTATCATGACGCATCACTTTCATTTCAGAGAATGATGCCGGTGGTTGATGTGTATTTATTGTCTTCATCAGCTGCTTGTGGCATAGGTGACATGGGAGGTTGTTTTGGATGCAAAATGTTGGGAGGGGACAAGAGACAGCTGCCCCCACCCACCTTCCCCAGCCTCCATGTGTTCCCTAGGCATGGACACAGTAACTGCCTTTTAATTACAATAATCAACACGCTGCGCCTGCTGAGTCATCAGTCACAGTTGACAACATAATAGAATAAACATTCTCGTCTCTCACGACATGACGCATGTGGGAAATGCATGATAGCATGCATGACATGTGTGTGTATCCTTCAACTGCAAATCCAGTCAGAAAAGGAGAAAATGATCAGGAGCAGTGGGAGGTGCAGAGGAGAGAAGTAAAATCCTGCTGAATTTGTTCTGCCCATGTGCGGATTAGGCGAGGGCGAGGGTGAAGGTTAGAGTGGGACAAAAGCGGCCGTTACTGGGATGTCTTCAACCACCGAATAAAGATATTAGGTAGAACGCTTAATTTGGAAAAATGTGCATTGGCATAAATTTAAGGCTTTCTAATGAATGAAAGATTTAATTACTGTACAGTTTGGTGTTCACACCTCAACACTTGGTTGCAACACCGATCACGGTGACATAATTTGGGCTTTAACATTCAGCACGTCTTCTCCATTAAATCATATCTTCTTATCCTTCTTCAGTACTCCTCTCTGGAGTTTATTTAACATGTTATACGAGACTTTGGACATAGTTGCAGCTAGTCATCAGTAAATTGGAATGTTGCGCTGATGGTTTTAAAGGAGCTAATGAGGTGGCACCAAGGCTGCGCTTTAAATGCTGTGGCTATCGACTTTTGGGGGCAGCTGCTTTTAAAGGAATCCGCACTGTCGTCGTTTCCAACCATTTAGTGCTAGTAGGGGTAATGGTTTCCATGCTTAAAAAATGTCATTTGGCCAAAAAACATTGATCCCTGTGGCTTGCTTCCCGCTAGAGACCTTGAGGGCTGATGAGATGTGAAGAAATAGAAGAGTTCAAGGTTGCAGTAAAAGCTGATTTCTGTTGCTTCAATAAGCCTCTTTGTGGACGAGGCAGAGGGAAGGAGGGTGTTCAGCTGTACAATAACCGGACCCATTAAAGTTGCGCTGCGCTGAGATCAGCACAGTTCCGACTCATCTAAACGTAATGGTTCAGGTAATTGGCTCACGAATGTAAACCAGAAGCATTAAGTCTGCAGAGCTCACACCTCTCAGACAAAAGGGTTATCAATAGTATACAACACAAATTCTCTGTATATCGGAGTGTACGGAAGGAAGTAACAGAAGCCATATGGATCAATATAGAGAACGAAGTAGCAGTGATGTCGTTTGGGACATCACTGCTATCAATAGACAAAGCAGCATGGACAATGCATAGAGAGCAGAGCCAATACATTTCAAGTATTGTAACAAACTGGAAGGATATATTAGATTATTACTTGATCATTTAAATTTTATTGCTATACTTCACATATTGAATTTTATTAGATATATGATAATCTACTGTGAGATCTGCTAATGTGATGATCCAAACATTTTTGAGTGAGCTGGCCAACAGGTGGCAACCCCTGTTTCCCAGTCTCAGTCCACTGAACATCTTTATATACTGTGCAGGTGAGAACTTTTCTCATAAAACACTTCAAAATGGATAATAATAATAATAATAATAATAATAATAATAATAATAATAATAATAATAATAATAATAATAATAATAATAATGATAATAATAATAATAGTAATAGTAATAATTCTCTGTGATTTCCAAAATAGAGATAAAGATACAGACAATCTTTAAAATATGTTTAAAATAAGTTTTGCAAAAGCTCATAACTGTAGATCACAGGAATAATACTGTAAATGGGAAAAGAACTGGCAATTAATGTATCAGCAGAAAATTGGAAAGATTGCTTTTGTGGGAACTTTAGGACGTCACAATTAATTTAAATATACATGTGGGGAGTAATACTTCTCAGCAGGGCCTCTTTGCTGGAGAGAGTGTGAGGAATGAATAGCAAACCTCTCTTTTTTAATTAAAGTCTTTTTTTATTTAAACTCATTATGTGCGGTTTGAAACAATTTTGGTGAAAGGTTGAAGAAACAATTTTTTTGATGAGAAGAACATAAACAATTTTAGGTGAAAAATACAAATTGCTCATATGCATCTCTTTGATATTGTAAAGTTATATGTTTAATTACACAACCGAACGTATCAATCAGCCATGAGGTGGGTTACAAGGACATGACAACAGCTAAATCTAGCAAAACTGGTGACTACCAATAAATCAGAACTTGGAAAATGAACTATTAATTCAAATAAACAGTTGCGCCCCCCACCTCCAATACTCCATCTCTCTATGTGCAAAGTGTCTGAACTTGAATCAAATGACCAGGGACGTGACTTTTACAGCTCATTCAT
>CAAKHG010051108.1:2391-13642 GCA_901007715.1 Dactylopterus volitans
GTCTTTCTCAGCAAATCGCAAATTAAGTAATTGTAACACAGCAATCCTTTTGTTGAATTTCCAAAGAGATATTGGAATGCAAGAAAATCATATCACTGCTTTGGGAAGGTTTTGGATGGTTAGAAATCTTAAATCTGGAAGATTAAGAAAGAATGTCAGTTTTCTTTTTGATTTTGTCATTTAATAATATCATTTTTATTTATTTAAACTGTTTCACTTGCTTTTTTCTCATTTATGTTTTAACTATTTTCTTATTTTATCTTTAAGTAATAACATTTTTATTTAATTATGTAATTGTCTTTTATGATGCTGTTGGGTTTTTTTTAAATTAATGGCCAATATATGTCAGTTGGTTTGCCTTTAAGTGTAACAACACCCCCCCCACCACACACACACACACACACACACACACACACACACACACACACACACACACACACACACACACACACACACACACACACACACGAGTTCATAGAAAGTTAATTAATTCTCATTTCTCTCATTGATATGTTGGTAATAGGGGCTGGCAGCTCTGTTTATACAAAGGTCAGGGGTCAGTGGAGGCACTGCTTGTAAGTTGATTTTCAGGGTTGAACGTGAATTAATGTTCACCTCCATAAAAAGTCTGTCATAAGAGCTGAATACAAGCAAGGGCAGGTGAATGCAGCACGGAAAAAAAAAACGTTTAATCCTGCAGCATTTGTTTGAGGAAAAATTTACCCTTAGGTCCTGTTAGTAATAATGCTTTGCACTCTGAGTTACTGTATTCTAATGGATTTTTGCGGACTTAAACACTTAACTGCCTCATCCACTCCCACACCATTTGGAAACTTTAAATATTTGGCAAAATGAAGGACAGGCATGAACGTGTATCCATTAGCTTTGGGTAATCTGTGTGGGTGGAGGAAAATAGCATGAGTGACAGCAGCAGAGAGAGACAAAAGCAGACTTAAAACAAACAAAAAAATATGTCACTGCCTTTGCGTTATGTATATTTAAGACTGTTATTGCTTACACACTGATGTTTAGGAGGGATGTTGGCTCCCAGCCTATAGCAACTGCTACAAGTATCTTGTCACAACATTTGGCTGGTGATCCACAGCAATAAGAAGAGGAATGCAAGGTGCATAGCTAATGGCTGTTTCCCGAGCCGTCAAAAGCATGAAAACGAGCTTAAAGAGAAACTTTGAAGACACAACTAGCAGACAGAGAAAAAAAAAAACTCTGCATCAGCTCAGATAAGGAGGTAAAATAAGGATCCTCTCGTCTTTTCCAGAGTCGGGGGTAAACACTGCTTGTCAGCGCAGGCCTATGAGAGTTCAAACATGGCATTTCAAAATCCAGAGGCTACACACTGGAGTGCCTCTCAAGCATCGAGGCTACAGGCGGCAACTGTGACAAGGCAGCAGCCAATTAGGAGTATTTTTCAGAGAGTCTCTACCTGTCTTTCAGGGTGTATGAAAGTGGGTCAGAGCTGGAGTGAATCTTTGCACCAGAGGACAGTGGCAGGCTGCATGCAACTCGCAGGGTTGGAACGAGACCAACAGATTCAATGGCTGAGCGTCATATTTGCTCTAATATGGGGCGACGGCTCTGAGTCCAAAATCATTATCGGCCACTCTGAGCCCCAAAATTCAATTTCAGAGCAGGTCGTCAAATATTAGACAAGCCGGAGCGAGTTCAAACCTCAGGTATTACCCATATAATTAATTAGCGCACTTCTGTGCAGGTAAACAAATCTGCGAGTTCAAAGACGCATCGGCTCGACACACTCGACATCCCCGTATGGAAGAAAAGTGTTGCCTGTGCTTTTCATGGGCTCTTTCACTTCTCTCAAACATCAAACACTCCAAACTCGGCTCTCTCGCTTCATATTCACATGGCCGCCACCCATGAGCCTGAAGGGATGGAGAACGGAGCGCCGTTTAATGATGCTGAGCATGGCTCCTCAAGTACACATCTGCAATGGACGGCACCCACGGGGACGGCACCAGAGTTGCGATAGAGAAACCGCACGGCATGACTCGGTTGCCTCTTGGTCAACCCAGGATGGAACCTGAGTCTGTGCCCTCAGCTCTGCTGCAACCCCTTTTATTTGATTAGAGCAACTCATTTCGACAAAGTAATATTAAAAAAAAAAAAAAAAACAAAGAAAAAAACATGGGAGATGTCTCTGATGACATGCTTAACCATAATGCAATCATCACTTTGCACTCAATAAACAAGAATGGTGATCTGGCGAACCGGGAGTCCCTCAAGAAGACCAGTGCTACAACCACGTCCCCCCTGAGTCCTGCTCTCCTCTCAAGAGTCAAAAAATAATACTATGGAATTTTGGAACGTCCTCAAATGTGATGGAGATGGATCAACAGCAGTGCCTCCCAGTGGAATGCAGCAGCGCACGTGTTGTCTGTCACGTTCTGGTTTACATTGGTGAGACAGAAAGAGATTCACATATCTTAACGTAAGACTGCAGGACTTGGGTGATATGCTTTTGCTCTCAATATTCCATAGGCTACCCACAGCTCTGCAGAATCACTGAGGTTCTTGAGAATAGAAAAAAAAAAAAATCACCTTACCCTAGAAAAGCTGACATCATCAACTTCCTGCTTTACAGAGAAGCACACTGGGTTTGTGCTCTGAACACAGCAGAGCACTTGTGTATAAATGAAGAACTGAATATGTTGAGTTTCCTCAAGTTTGTTGTATATGCACACTTGCACTTTCTGAGCCGCTCCCTTTTTTTGGAGAAGAGCAAGTATGTGTATTTTACATTACGCAACCATCGTCAACTCAATTTACAAATTATAGAGAGCTTGAAATAAAGAAACAGACAAAATCAAGAGCACAGTGAAAAGCTGAAAGGGCTTTGTCTGAAATCACCATCTTGCTGGGAACGACCACACGATCAAATATAGACGATGTGTGTGTGTGTGTGTGTGTTGAGCGTGAGCGTATTGAGCAGTTCTGTTCTATGTCAGTTTAATGTTGGTTTAAACTTGCTGCACGACTGCTGTTTGCTATTTTTGCGTATGACACTGAAATTTTCTAGATCTTTTTCCTTTGCATAGATATCTGAAATAAAGAGTTACATATTTGACATAGTGACCACATGAAAAAACTTTGAAGTCGTTTTGGGAAGTTAGACCACTGTGACCAATGAGACTCGATTGTGAGTTTGCTGCTGCAAAGGAGGAACAGATTTTAGGTTTGGCAGCAATAAGGTGATTGGCTCAGAGAGGTCAAGGCAAAATCTATTTGGCTGAACTGAGCGTGGACACACTTTGCCAGCAAATGTAAAAATACATACTACCAACATACTCCGCATTACAGTTCTTTTTCGCTGTAATTTTGCCTTAAAGCAAAGGCGGCTTTAAATGTGGCCTGCACAGACTGACTCCGTGAGCATAACATCTGAAAACAGTCCAGTTAGCTGGTCCTTGCTCAGTGAAGATGGAGCTACAGTCTTTCGTTCTTCAATGTTGCTATAGAGCGGTACCAAGAGGACAATATGGAGTGAAACAAAGTTAAATGAATATGATGATTCATGTAGAAAAAAAATAAACAATCGTTGATTCTACTGAATTTTATTTCACACACACATGCCAGAAAAAGTTTGAGACCTAGGTAGAGATTAAGATGCTGATATAAAATATATAAAATGATGTGGGATGATCTTGTCATTGACACGGGCGAGCCCGACTTCTTTTCCTGGAGTGTGAAAGCAGCTGAAAGAAGTGGACTCGCAGCTCAGCAGGCTTATGCGGAGACCGTTATAGGAGCCTTAAGTGTTTGACATGGGATCTCGCTGAAGAGTCGACTCTGGTGAGTTCGGTGTCGGCGAAAAAAAATCCTTAACTAAAAGCAGTAGCTGTGGCAATGTCATATGACAAACCAGGGGCTTTGTACTTAGATCAGATGTACTAGCAAGAACTCATCTACCGCTGCACATCATGCAACGACACTCGTGCATTCATTTCGCAACCTGGAATCTTCTCTCTGGGTTTCACAATGAGCATTTCCCTTTGAAGTGTTGCTTATCATGAGCTCTGTTTGATTCAATGCTCTATTGATTCAGCGACTTAAATTAAATCCAGCTCCTCTCTGGCACCCGCCCCTCTGCAGACATCTTATGAATCTCTTCTTCTCCTTGAAATTTGGTGGCAAAGAGCGCGCGCACACACGCACACGCACACACACACACGCGCGCACACATACACACTATCAAGTGCTTCAAGTCACAAGCGTAGAGTGTCTGGGTTCAAACGTAGTGCTGCTCATTAGCGTTTACACTGTCAAAACATCACCGAGCTTCATGCACTTCATCAAAAAGTTTTTTCTGGTCTTTCTTCGGAATAATTTATGGGTTTAAGATTTGTGAGTGCGCACGATATATATATTTTAAATAGAAACATTTGTAATCGAAACAGCTTGGCCAATTTGAGCTAAAAATTAATTCATGCATAGTTCTTAATATATTCTGGTCATATGCATATGCAACTATCATTGTAACACTGATGTGTGTACAGTGTGCACTGTCACTCCCACTCACGGAGAGCGAGCCCTGCATGTTAAAGAGCAGCACCCAGGAGAACTGGTTATATTTCATCACCACGGCAGCACCGCCACTAACGCTAATTTACACTGACCGATATCGTGCGCGATTGCGATCTGCATCACACTGCTGCGAAGACTGATACGAATCGGGATGTCGGACGGCATTCGGCAGTATAACAAGGTGAAAACGTTCCTAAAACCATAAACTTAATGATGACATGTCCTGCACCTCAGACTTGAAACTTACATTTTCATCTCACACATTTTCAGATGGTGCTAATGTGCTGTAGATGTTTATTTTGTTGTCCTGACGTTGATTTCGCACAGTAAGCGTCTAAGCATCTCTGCATACACTTTGGCCGATTGAGAGATGGAACATTTCTGGTGCAGCAGCTCAGCATGCGTCTGCAGAACAGGGATGAACAGTGTAACTAAGGGGTTTATGGCGATTGGCGACCGGGTACGAAGGAGAGGCAGATATGTAGAGTCAGCAGAAATTCAGGCGCAGGGTTCAATGACGCAGAAAACAGGAACAGGAACAGCTGCTCTCTCATTGTATGAATTTATTTTTCATAAGAGCAACTTTAAATGTGTTTTGTGATTCTGTCCTGCACCTGATTAAGGTGTTTTTGCATGCCAGGAAGCAGCACCTTCACATAAACTCAACACAGTCAGATGCACCTGCAGTTATCAGTGCAAAAACACACACAGACACACACATCTCCACACTATTACATAAAACTCACGAACATAATCTTGGAGTCACCACGATGAGCAGGATTAGCCCCTTTGTGAAAGCTGCTGCTGCTGTTGGTATCTTAAACGCTCTCCTGGCAGCTCGGTGTGCTCAGAATAAGCAATGACAAATTTAGCTGCTTTAAAGTGGTGGAGATGAGTGACTGTTAAATCTGGGAGATGTGTTTGCTTAGCACACAGTATTCAGCCTCTGTGCATGCACTTAAAAGTTTGCAATAACCTCCATTTCCATAACCCCACTTTGGTATATGGGTTTGTATGCAACAGAGAGAGAGGGAGATAAATAAACACAGATTAAGGAGGCGCCACGGTTGGAACTTACTGCAAACAATCCAGCAACAGATGAAACGCCTTCAAAGCAACAAAAAACTCTGTCTCCAATAAATCCAGGAAATACAATAAAGCACATTGAGACAGAGGCTGCGCTGCAGCAATAAATTGGTTTTCAGTGGGGCACAGAGTTATGCAGCAGCCATCATGGCAAAATTAGGTTTTCACAGTAAAGCGAAGCATCATGTTGTGGCCGCTGTACAAACACAAAATGTACAAAATATAAATCAATACAGTGCACTAAGAGGGAAGGTTTATTTCTGACCTTGGCGGCAGTAATCTCTAAAACCCAAGCAAATTCCATCTGCTGCAAGAACATGTGATAAAATTCCAGAACAGATGATGAATGGGTATTGCGGTAGTATTTTTTAACGCATATACAACACAGTCACTTGTTGATTTACGACATAAAACAAACTCAGGATAATACAACAGCCCTGCTATAAACTTTCCCTTCATGAGAATTATATTGTTCAGCTCTAATGGAATCTCTTTGACAGAGATGTCGGTTTATTTTGATGCTCAATTTGGAGACTGTAATTTGTTTTGCGGTTGAATTTGTATGCTTTGCTGAGAGGTGTCCCTATCAATTTGTCAACCGTAATTCATATACATGAAATGGAAAAAAAAAAAACACATTAACAAAGAAAAAAAAATGAACACCAAAGCTCAACATTTCAATCCTACTGAAGGGAGGATTCATGGCAGAGTTGTATTATAATTCATTGGCTTTACCTAGGTGTTCCTAATAAAATGGCAAATGATCGTTGATGATCTTGATATGAACTTTTACTTTCAGTAAAAGTCCCGCAACAACCCGCAAACCAGACAGATCTTAATGACTTTTATAATAATCCCTGGGATGATATAGTGCACTCAAGGAATCTCAAGGAAGCCTGCTTATTGAGAGTTAAGAGCAAGAAACGTTTGCATTTACACCTCATATTGATTCTTTCTCTGTTTTATTTATGTTTTTGTGAATGCTAAGAACGTTGATCCATACCTATGACATTTTGTAAATGATTTTTCATTGAAGACAATCATCAAGTAAAAAAACTGCCCATAGCTTTTGTTCATTACCAAATAATTGACTTATCATCACATCCGTCAGCCTCGGCTGTTCTTTTGTTCGGCGGTGATTAGCAGCTGTTAGCTCCACTTACTTTATATTTATACGCTTTGTGCAAAAGTGCTGAATGAATGAAATTCATTATTGCAGATTACACCTAAATAAGCCAAAATGAAACCAAAGCAAATCCGATATCAGACAGGTTCTCCCTCTTCTGCAGTGTGTAGAGACGTTTCATAGCATCAAACTCACCCTCCAAGTCATTTTGGCGCCCCATCATGCACTGCTACTACTCAAGTCTCATTGTTTTGCAAGTGACCAGTCGGTAGTTCATGTAAGGCAGCATCTTCTACGTCACGTCATTCCGTCAGTCGATGAGAAGACGCCAATCTCGTGTCAAAGACCAGACTTGTTGAGGTGGAGAGCAAACAACGCTCAGCCAGCGCTGTCATTGGGTTATCGACCCTCCTGAGAGAAAGTGTGCTAATGAAGACGCATCTCATTCCCTGTCATGAGCAGCCGAAGAAGCCTATGCAACTAAATACGAGTCATTATGCACGACAACTCAATGCATCTCAGCGGAATCCAATATGTTTGCGCACCTAATCGAATCTTAACAGCACATGATTTACATGACATTGATGCCGGATACTGTATTGTACACAGGCTCATGTAGAGTCACACGGGCAGTGTGAGCTGGTCGCTTCGAGTCGGGATGGACTGATACACGAGGCCCGACATCGGAGGCTCGACTGGAGTTCTTAAATCCAATATGTGGATTAAAACACAGAGGCAGATCTAAATCAGGCTTGCATCGACTGTGAGTGATTTTCCGTGCTGCTGGAGACACTGCACAATCAATAACGTAAGTAAGGGCATATATACCAGAGTGAAAAAAAAACAATACAAAAAAAAAAAACTCAGCAGTGACTACAGCAATGATGTCGATCTATATGACTCTGCCATTACCAAATAGAGACTTAGAAATAGGAGGGACAGTAATCATATCTGGCAAAAAAAAATAATTCTGCTTGTGGTACAAACCTGTGCTTAAAATTACTCAATCAAAGAAGCACTTAACAGAGCCTTTCTCTGAATTATATTTCTATTAAGTTTGATGGCCGGCAGCCCAGGAGTCTAATAGGGATGAGAGCATTGGCTAGAAGCCAGCACCTTGACCTCCCTGAGAGCAGACATGAGGCTGGCTGGCTCGACACCAGAGGCAAGATGAAGATATTCAGGGTTATAGATCCCCATGGACCGCGTGGACAACACTCAGCGTGTCCTGACATCACTGTGGTTCAGTGGAGCAGAAAGGTGACTGGAATGGCAACACTGTCACGGCACATGCATTTGGACAGAGAGCAGCACAATCTGACAGATTTTATTGCAAACGGTGATAGTTTTTTCTTTCTCTCTCTTTTTTTTTTTTGATGTAGCTGTGAAGTCTTTTGAACTTTTTCTTGCTGCATACTGTTAAGTGGCAAAGAAAAAAAGTAGGTCAGAATGATGATAATAAAATAGGGGTATCAACCAGAAATGAGTTGACAATGCAAAGGTACAATGAATAATGCATGTATATATTGAAATCTAATAACTTCATCCTTGATCGATTGATTTTATGGTTTAAAAAAAAAATGTTGAAATATTTGGCATTTTACAGCTGTGGTTGCCTTTCTACTGAAACGACTCGCAATGTTTCTTGAAAAACTTTCATTTTGAAGGCAATAAGCTTAAACCGACTCAGCTGTCAGCCACGACGCTATGTGATACGACTCAGCACTGCCACTCCCTCTTCTTGTTTTACATTCCCTTTATACTGTGATGCCCTCCAGTGCAGCTCACCCAGCCACACACAACATGAGACGCAGCTAGATGAACACAGAGCCAGCGTAAAGCATGACATGCTTGAGATTTTGTTTTCATTTGCGGAGATGGACGTCATTTGAACATAAAGGGTTACCCACTTTGCTCACCGCAAAAACAATAAAACCTGAGAGACACGAGGCATATTGGCGGCAATCCTGACTATCAGTTAACGGTGATCAAATCGAGGGTGAGCCCAGGGATGACATTCTAACTGAGAAATTATTTATAAAAAATTTAAAAAAAAAAAACCAGCTCTTGCAAGGAGCATGGAGTAGTTGACCCATATCAGTGACGCTGACCCGCATCAGTGAGGCGTAACTCAACAAACTCGTTCTCCGTTGGTTTTACCTCGGGTTTTCTTTGACGTCATTTTAAGAAACATGTTTTTGAAAGAATGACACTTTGAAACTCCAAACAAACACTTTCTCGTTAACAGGGATGTAAAACTGACGTGTCAGTGTGCAGCCTGGGATGCAGCTCTTTGTTGACGTCTGGCTGGACTCTCTTCATTAGCCACAATACCACTGTGTGAAGCATCACTTTGTATTTATGACCGAGTGGAGGCATCAAAGGCACTGCCTAAGTTCTCACAGCACGACTCCATGTGGAGCGATACCAGGCCAGATGAGGGAGGATACAGCTGACACTTTCATTCTGTAGGCGAGTCAATCACACCCTTTTTTCTCAGGGGAAATATGTACTCTGACCATATGCATTACGTAATAAGATATCACTGGCGTATGCTTCATTTGCAAGGCTTCAAGGTTGTATTCCATGCCGCTGTATCCCTGAAAATCTTGATGGATTCACTTTTCAATAATTTAGTGATCAGTCTGAGCTCTGCAGCATCCGTGATGGTGTTTCAGTTTGACAGATTCAACCGCCCCAATCCTATGTGCCCGTGTTATGAACAATGTTTCATTCATGTTAAGCACTGATCCTGGTGATTTCCATCCCATAGTGATGGTTAAATCTACAATAACCAAATGCTGCTCTACAGTCTGAACTTAATCAAACATCTAAAAACACACAGAGATCATCTTTTGCTACTAAACCTTCCAAATCCACAGCTTATCAGACAGACTCACACAGATGCACTTCTGCAGCTCTCCGTTCCAACGACAACTAAGTTGATGCAGCCAGCCTGTTTATCAGCAACCTGCCTGCCACATACACAGAAACATCAACCACAGTCACAATGACAATCTACACTGCAACTAAAACCGTAAAAATGGTATTTCCTCGTGGCTTTCACATAAACACGTGTATCACTGAGCAAAAAAAAAAAAAAAAAAAAAATCCAGTTAATCTGTTTAGCCCCCAAAACTCGATGCTTTGTGACAGCCGCAGCCCGGAGGGATAGTCACTGTGATCATTGTTTTGCACCTTTAAAAAAAAAAAAGAAAGAAAGAAAAAAAAAGATGTTTGTCACATTTCCGAGCGTCAGATGAATTACAGCAGCAATAAGATTGTGACTGAGGATCAGGGTGCGAAAAAAAAATGCAGAGGGTGGAGATCAGTCGCTCTGACGTGATGAGACGAGCAGAGCGACAAGATGATGTGGCTACTCACTGGCTTGCATCAGCTGACCCTGGCGCCCAAACACCTGGGAGAAGGTGGCATGGCTGCAGGTGAGGGTGTCCTCCATCGCTGTCCCACCGGAACACGCTGAGGGAGGAAGAGGGGTAGGTGAGGGGAGAACAGATGGAAGGTCAGCCACACTGCGTCACGTCAAGACGGCACGGGGAGAGAGAGGAGCAAGAGATGAAGAGGAGAGGAAGAAAAAGAAGAGGGAGGCTTGCCTTCAGATGTGAGAAGCTGCTATGTGATCTCTGGTGATGACTGATCTCCTCTGGATGTGTCCTCCTCCTCCTCCTCCTCCTGCTGCTGCTGCTGCTGCTGCTGCTGCTGAGGAATGAAATACAGCCCTTGTTCCTCACAGCAATATGAGCTGAGCAGTTCGCCGCACAGATAATGGGAGGAGAGGAGTGTGTGCGTGTGTGCGCGCGCCACGCTGCCTCCTTGTCAGCATGTAAGCGTGTGTGCGTGCATGAGAGAAAGTTCTTTGTGCGAGTGACTGGGATGTGATACGGGGTGGTAGAGCAGGTAAAACAGCTGCAAGCAGCGCTGCCCCACCGGCACCGTGATCGTGCAATCGGTCTGGTGGTCCTCTGCGGCTACAGCTAAGCTTGGCTGAAGAGGGAAGCGAAGGCGGCGAAGTGTGTGTGTCTGTGGTGTGCGTCTGTGTGTGCTGTCTGAGGCAGGTAAAAGTAACTCTTGCCTCCCTATCTCCCGTTCTCAGCGTGAGCAGACAGCAGCTTCTGTCCTCTGGGTGCAGGACGGGTATGTTGTTTTCTGATCTGAGTGAGTATCCCCCCCTTTTACTCTCCTCCGTCATCCCTCCCCCTCTACAGTCCTCATTTGCAGTGCCTCAGCAGTAACATCTCTCTCTCTCTCTCTCTCTCTCTCTTTCTCTCTCTCTCCCTGCTCTCCCTTTACATCCTGTACTCTCTCCACCCCACCCCATGCAAATCCCCTCGATCCATCTTAGAGCTCGGCCTGCTGCTGGGAAAAAGATTCTAGTGAACGTGAGTGCTTCATCTTCCCCACAGTGCTGCGCAAAAAAAAAAAAAAAAAAAAAAAAAAAAAAAAAAAAAAAAAAAAAAA
>CAAKHG010051111.1:316-13870 GCA_901007715.1 Dactylopterus volitans
TCGGGGGTGGGGGGGGGGGGGGGGGGGGTGCGCAACGCCGGTTTTAATCCCGGTTTTGTTGCTTCGTCGCATGTGAAGACCCCCGAGTTATGGCGGGAAGCTTAAGTTTCTAATTAGAGGGGAAATGTACCCTGCTAATGACATCATCTTGCCTCTGGCTGTGTTCGAGGAGAACGCGTGTGTGTGTGTGTGCGTGTGTGTGTGTCTGTATGTGTGTGTGTGTGTGTGCGTGCTGCAGCGAACAGCAGCTGGTTTTTGAGACGCTTGACGTTCACAGCAGTGCGAGACTTCAAACGCTCACACACAAACCGTCGGGCTTATAATTTAGCTTTATTGCCGCTTGTCGCCTTGTTTGGGCCATTGTGCCGTCGGTATCTGGGAACTCCCTCACACACCGTTTTTTTTTTTTTTGAGTGTGAAAAAGGGGGGAAGAACTTGTCAAGCTTCCACCCTGCACCCAACGCACATAAACACCAGACTTTATGACAAAGTAACGCGCTGACAAATTATCCAGCGAAGCATCAAACTGTCTGTTCCTCTCGCAGAGGGTTTTGAAGTCATAATTTGCGCGATGTTACGGATGCCTGCTGCTAGCAGCGCCGCCACCTTCCCCACGTCAAACCCCGTCCGTCCTCGAGGTTTATGTAGTTTTTAGAGGTAAAACTGTAGACACGACGTAAAGAAGCGGCGTCGCCATGTTTCCTGGCGGGTTTGGGACATCACCGGCGCGACGACGTCCAAGAATAAAAGCAGAAAAGAAGCAAACTTGGCTGCTCGGCTGAAACTCGTCAATCGTCTATTTTTAGCAGGTCAATGCCGAAATTCGGTGCAACAGAGTTATGGCGCCGCGGCCGCGAGAGACACACCGGAAGACGCTCCGGCTTGCTGGAAATCAAAATTTGCGCCGGCTGATTGAGTCTGACCGCGGGAGCGCGCACTAATGCCATCCCCCGGCGTTGTCACGCTTGTCATTTCCCCGAACTCGCCGGTCATCTTTTCCCCGCCCTTACATCACGCCACATCTCCGGGGTGGCGGTGGTGGTGGGAGGAGAGGGGTGGGGGGGGCTCACAAGATAAATCCATAATTTATCACGGGCGCCCGGAATCACAAGACGCGATGTGACAGATCTCCGTCTCCCGACGGTCGCCGGCGCGCGGGTGACAGCTGTGAGTGCGGCCCTTCTCCTCGCTGCTCTCACATCCTGGTAATTGTTCACAGCCCGAGCGGGGGCGCCTCCGTCGCTCTGCCACATCTGATCACGCTCACGCCGCGCCGCCATGCCTCCGCTCAGCCGTGAGGAGGATGACACGGGCCTGGACGTCGCCCCCCCAGCCCCCGCTTCCCTTCAGACGCGGGAGGGGTCCGCCGATGCCGCCCCGCAAACTCTTCCGGCTGTTCCAGATGTTCGCTTGTTCTGACAGCGGGGAAGGGAGAAGAGGGACGATTTGGAGGGGTCCTTTTTTTTTTTTCCGAGGCACTTGGGGGGGGGGTGGGGGTCTGTTTGTCGGGGGAGGCAGGTTGGATGATGGGTAATGAGAAGAGACATCTGGCAGGTTAACGTCTAAGCGTACACGGCAGCGAGGAAAAAACAAAACAAAGAGCTGGACGGTGGACCTTCGTGGGGGGGGCGGTTCTGGGTGATTCTTCTCTGGTAGTCAAACAATTTTAGGCAGAAATTAGGCCAATCTTTTTTCTTTCTTTTTTTTTTTTTTTTGTTATTTATGCAACTGACAACTCCACCCTCGAATGACAATTGGCCCGAAAGCCTCATTCGTTGGCTTATGGCATCAAATCATCTGCTCATGTTTTGTTCTCGCCTTCCCTCTGGCCTCGCGTGGAACGAGGTTATGATTTCATGATGCACGAATCCGAATCTGAAGACGTTTCAGTCAAACGCGACCAAACCGCCGCCGCCGCCGCCGCACGGTCCTGGTGAATTAGCACAGTATTTAAATGTCAAGCTCTTATATCGAGTACTGATGTCTTTTCTTTGTATTCACGGGTGTCTTATGATGAATATTGGACGGAATACAGAAATACAGATGGGCTTGCCAAGAACACGCACGCACGCTTTCAAAAAAAATAAAAATAAAAAAAAGGACAAGTGAGTCGCGCCTCCTTCTTTCATCCTTTGTTATCGCATTTAATATCATTAGGGGCTGCGTGCGATGAACCCGGTCAGAGCGCTCAAACACAGTTCAGCTGTGCAGACAGGAAATCAATACTGGCACCTCCAAAGTGGCGGGAGAGCAGCACAGCGGGGGGCCGGGGATGGGGTCCGGCGTTACGGCCACGGATGACCCAGTGTTTGGGGACACAGCACAGCTGGAGCGGCGCTAAGCCCCGAGCCAACCCCAAACAGCCTCGCCGCAAATCCTCGCGAGTGGGTGCTAACCTTTAACTGGCTAACGTCGTCAGCGTGTGCTTGGAATGGCTCGAGCGAACGTGCTTCTCGGCGCCCCGGTGTGTGCGCGTGACGGGAGGGTGGGACAATGCCGGACCTTTTTTTTTTCCTTCTTTTTTTTTTTGTCTTCATATATGCCCCCCCCCCGAGCATTTAAGATGACACAATTCATCCAGCTTCCAGAGCTTCCTTTCCCCCCTTCGCGAGACGCCTCGTCAGCGCAAGCGCGCGACCTTAACACCAATAGCCGCGTTCTGACGTTTTAGTTGCTCTTTGCAAGTCCGACAGCCGCCATCCGCCGGGGCGTCTTTTATCACTTTGTTGACATATGGCTGGTGGAGTGGAAAAAAAAAAAAAAAAAAATGCGCCGACCCGGTGAAATAAAACATCTGGCGGCCCGCCAGACAGAGCTGTCTTTCAGAGCGCTCGCACCAGCTGAGAGCTTAATGAGGGTTCACAGTGTGAGAACAGACCTTCATAATTTAAGACTTTAGGAGATTGAGGGATGTGCCCAGATTTATGCCTCTGTGCCATTCTGTGTTAACAGCCTCAGGACTAGCTTTTCTTCTTTATTTCTTTTTTTTTTCGGGAGGGGAGGAACCCAGGCTACCCTGAGCGCATTCCTCATCCTGGACTGCGCTGCACATGTACAGTAGGTCATCGCGGTTTTGCGCTGCTGGCGCGCGAGCCTGGCTGGCATGTGTGGAGGCGGCGGCAGCGGTGGCGGCGGCGGCGGCGGCCGCGCGTTCCAGAGCCGGGACGCTTGATGCAGCCCAAATCTGGGGACGCCGGGCGGTGGACGAACCCCCGGCTCTCGCCCGCTCTTGCCAATCGTTTCTCCTCCTGCGCACGGAAGCACGCGAACGACACACCGCTTACGATGGTGTCCTGGGTTTTCAGCTTTTGGCTGCTTGCACCTGGTCGAGAGAGTGGTCGCAAAGCAGCCATCTTGCTACTTACACCAGGCGCCCAGAAAATCACAGCTAAGACGATTTTCTGCGACGGGCGAAGGCAAGGCTTGTTCCCGGGAGAGCGGAGTGGACTTGTTTGTGAAACGAATATTTTAGCTCTCTCAGACTCATTTGGCCCATTGTTTTATTTAATTATTATTTAAAGTTTTCCGTTTAGTCAGGTTTGAACAGCAAAAATACTTTAAAGGTTTAGGAAAAAGATCGCGGTTTGGGTTTTACAGCGTTGACTTTCTGGCAGCAATCCCTTGGTAGGAAACTTTCTATGCACACTAGGGGGCAAATAGCATCGTCTTTTTATATATATATATAAAATCGGTATTTTATTGAATTTTCATATAAACATTGTCACATTTGGTCAGCATTTGAAATGGATATGATGGGCACAAGATGCCAGAGTAAGACATACATATAACATTGAAAATAAAGACTTGAAGGCATAAAGCTTTGTCTCTTCTTATCAGTTAATTTCATTCAGAATCAGCAAACAAAACGAGAAACTACAGATCCTGCGAAACGGCAGCCTCTCAGAGGGCATCTGTGTTTCTGGAAAAAAAAGTGAAAGGCCATAAACATGACAAATTAACAAAAGGGCAAGATCGAGTGATCTCCCAGCAGGCTCCTCCATGTTCCTCGCCCGCATTAAGTCACGCATTTGACATCCAGATGGCATAAGAGGCTTTGAACGCGTCTTATTTGGGGGTCCAGGTATACGTCATCTGCCTGTGTGAGTTCACTCGTCAATAGTTCACTCATCGGCGGTGAGGTATTGCAGTTCAGGCTGCGCATTCCTGCACTGGGAGGCAGGTTCAGGTGTCTCTCCGGCCCAGACCGGATTATTAGGCTTCTTGACATAGTGCACCTGGTGTAGGCATCATCATTAATTTTGAAATATAGGCCGAAATTAGACGGATGAGAGACTCCCCTTTCTTCTTTTTTTGTCCTTTCATTTCCAAAGTGCAAGCTGAGAAAGAGCAACATTGTAGGTCAGAGCTGTTTAGTTAGCGCTCTTCCTGTTGAGAAGAAAAGGGGACTTGCCCAGTCTGTTGATAAAGGCAAGAATAAATGTGAGCGCGTTATCGCGGACGCTGTTATCTGCGCGCCATTGCACGGGCGTTACGGGGTTGATAAAGACCTCACGTGGAGTATCAAGCCCTTACCGGAGAAAACCAATTCACCCGGAAATCTCACGCTCATTGTTATAGTTATTGCCCCTGCTCCTTGGAATACAGTCAGCTAATTGCTAGCCTCCATTTACTGTCAGTAAAACAGTTTATTAGCCCATATATTTAATAACTTGCCCGTCATAAGTGACGAAAAAGGGAAAGATTCATAGTATTTCTTGCTCCGTTTCGACAATCCGGCATGTGAACTTTTCCGCGTTGGCAAATTTTGCAAATGGGCCAGTGAACTAATATGAAGGCCAACAACGAGCCCGTCCGACGTCGTGCATGAGTGAGGCCTCGGCCTCCCTGTGCCCGACATGCTCCCGGGCGCGCGGCCACGCTGCTTCTAACTGTCATGTCGAAGCCTCCACCAGCGGCCTGCCCTCCTTCTTTTTGGGTTTGTGGCTCCGGCCCTCAGCTGCCTCTGCGATGATTTGCTTTGAATGACAAAAGAGCGGCGGCGGTGAGTTAAGAGCCCATCTTGTCCATTTTACGGTTTGGGAGGAGGTCTATTCAAATTGAGGGGGGGTGTGGTTGGGGGGGGGCTCTTAAGTTGTCCCGCGTGGCCTTCTGCTGCCCGGCATGAATGTGGAGAAAGCCCCAGGTAGCCACTACGCGTAGATCAGGCAGCTCCACACGTCACAATGGTGATGGGATTTACAATCGGCTGCCAGGCTTTGTCTTTGAGGGGCGGAGGGGGGCCAGCAGCCTATGTGTGTCCCAAGGCTCCATCTCTTACGTCTTATTGTCACCATGTTGTTATTTGTCCTTTTGCCTCCCTGACTAATGAGGCACGGCGACCATCCCGGTCTGTGGACCTGGAGGACCGTTGGCTGCGGCCCCATTAATAACGTAAAGAAAGGCCGGTGTGCCTCTTTGTCCGGAGGATTTAAGAGGACGTCTCCTTTTTTTCTCCTCGACCTCTTCGGATCCGCCGTGTTGGTTAATGACCGAACGGGACGGACGCGTGGGTCTGCGCTCATTAGCGGCCGCTGCCAAAAGCTCTCCGTTCGCGCCGCGGCCGCGACGTCTTTTGAATGAGCTCCGGTTAACATTTGGACGTCCAGCCCCCCCCCTCCCGCCCCTACTTTTTGAGTGCATTAGTGATGCTCGTTAGTCTGTGTCGTCCTTAATAGACGCCGCCAGATGTTGGTATAAAGAAAGCGAGAAATGCAAAGTGACAGCAAAGAGGGGAGGAGAGATGGTTGGAGAAGGCCAGTTGGTTCATTGTCGGCAGCAGATGCCTCTCATCTGTTCAAAGATTAATTTGACAGGTAAGCGTGCTGGATGCATTCCGAGGAGCTTCAAAGGTGGTCCTCGCACATTTATTAACTTCTTATCTTCTGTTTACCTCCCCGAATACATAATTCACATTGGAACGTCCCTTCACCTTTTTAATCCAGGTCCAGCTGGCGTTTCTTCGGATGCGCCAAGAAAACCTTGATGAAACGATTGTTATCTTAGATTTTTTTTTTTTTTTTTTTTTTTAGATTTTCTGGCATTTTTCTCTTTTTTTTTTTATAATGAGCGCGGCTTTCACGAGGCGGCGCCGCGTGCTTTCCCGCAAACATGGCCTGCTTTAAGTTCGGATGGGGTCAGACGCAAGCAACTGTCCCCGTCTGTGACAGGTCTCCGTCAGTGCTGTCCGAGCGCCTCGATGAAGTATGACAGAAAACATCTGGTTCCTCTTTAGCTGCATGGGGGCGCCTGTTTAAGCCTCCCCTGCAGCGTGAGCCATCCCCTTTTGCAGAACGGGCGGGATGGGGGAGGGGGGCAGACAGTCAGGTTTTATTAAAAAAGGCGAGGCTCAAGGTGTTAAAAGAGGGTTCACACACAACGTGTAATTCTTTTTTTTTTTTATTTGGGTTCTGGGCGACGTCGTGGGCGCTTTAGAGACAGCTGTGCTGCGCATCATCATCCATTTGTGTCTCCCTTTTTTGGGTTCTGACCCTTCGTAGTCAATCCAGGGCTTCGTGTCTTAGGTTACATAATGTATGACTCTGGGCTTTTACCAAAAAAAAAAAAATAATTCTCATGTCTTATTGTTTCATTTGAGTAGCATCAGCCATGATGATTTGAAAAGCTAAGATTACTCCAAGTAATACATTTATTATCTGTAATTTTTTTCTCCTTTCAATTATTTTTTTTTTTTAGCAATATCCCAACCACATGACTGGGACCCCTGTTAGTACAACAAGGAAATTGTGGGTTACCTCTTGAATAAGCGTTAACTTGCAGTAAAATCTGTAGCGGCCCATAAATAAGGCTAGTTTGGACCTCCTGTTTGTGCTGTCCCATGCGACAAGGCGCCTTTGAAGGGGGCACTCACATGCGAGGAGTGTATGGGGCATGTGGAGAGACAGACATACGGAGCGATGGAGAGGGTGCATGTAGGAGGAGAGATGAAGCGGGACGAGAAATGAGAGGGTATGAAGGCCCTGTGGCATGTACAGGAAATGTAGAAAGATGAAGAGCGAGCGGGGAGTGTGTGCGTGGACGAGGGGGGAAAAAGGGAGGGCGGGGAGGGGGGTGGAGGAGACAAGGTTAGGTAGCGTTAGCATGGAGGAGGGGATGCGTGTGTGTGTTCATGGCACAGATGAGAGAGGATGGAGAGGGCTTGGAGGTTAATGACCACCTACAGTAACAGATGATGGAGGTCGTTTAACAAGAGAGACTCTCCATCTCAAAGCTTTGAGATCACAGGAGAAGGTGCGGGACACCACTTTGGCTTATTATGGTCAAAGGACCTAATGATGGCCATTGTTCCCATGCAAATCCCATCACGAGTCCCGGGTCTGCCCTTGTGTGTGTGTGTGTGTGTGTGTGTGTGAGTGTGTGCGCGCGCGTGACAAATGAAAACGATCATCTTGCACATTTCGTACCAGCTTCCCCTCTTGTTTTAATGTATTTTTAGACGGGAAGTTTGGAACACGCCTCAATTAGCGGTCGCCCGTATGGCGCACTGTGTCCTGTCAAGGCGGCACCGCTTCCCCAACAACGGCCGCCATTGTAGCCTTGTGCCGCCACGCGTTCCGATGAGCGGGCCCCTCCGGACATGGCAGGCTTCGGGCCGAGAAACGCCAGATTAAGCGGGCGCGCGCCCGCGTGGAACGTTTTGACGCGACACAAAGGAGACTTGCATACCTCTTTATATTCCTGTGTACATTTAAATTCCATGACTGCTGGCTAACGGGGATCAAGCGTCGCCCTATTTGCAGGTAATGTGCCTTGCAGTCCTCGTTATTTTGTGTACCTTACCCCCTAACCCTTAATCAAAAGCCAACATCAGGATTAGCGACGGCTTCTATGCTAAAAAAAAAAAAAAAAACTCCTTTAATGCTTCAATAGCATGAGCCTGGCACTTTTTTTCTTTCTTTTTTCTTTTTTTCAACTCAGATGGTGAACAGATTGTTCCCGGAAGAGAGCTGTTTAACAAATACCACAAGCCTAGCAGTGCAACCTAACGCCCGTTACCCCTACCTACTCATTTTATACCCGTTTTCTTGTTTTATGCCCAAGTCCTTTCTTCCCCTTCCACACCTGTTGCGAGACTTTTTTTTTTTTTTTCCGAGAACTCCATCGAAACAATGGCCGATTTTCCCGAGCTCTGGCAGCCTGACATCTGGAAAAACTAACCGGTAGGCTGTTTTGCCCCCTTCCTCGGATTTATAGCGGCGTGCCGTTTGACAGGCCGACCCCGTGAGCGGGGTTGAGGCTTAACAAGGCAGAGGGGAACATGAAAACGCAAGTTCCCCGAGCAATTTGCGGTAAAATGAATAGTCTAACTGAACCTAGCGGACGAACGGACGCTGGTGATCAGTTTTTTTGGGTTTTTTTTTTTTCTGTGACGAATTTAATTTCCTGTTAGTGTTAGCCTTAGGTTGATTTTGCAAAGCCAATGAATGTTCAACTTTTTTCTCATGAGCCCATGAGATAAATAAAAGTTCACTAACCTGTTGCTGGCAATTTTCTGGCCGATCTACAGACATGCTTGATTTTTCTGCACCTTTGCCGCATGCATTGACACAAAATACCCCAAAAAAAGAAAACTTGCTCCAACTTAACCAGCCTTTTGATTGAATTAAATCACGGTGACTCGAGATCGTGATCGTCCCTCGCCTGTCTGACTGTCACGTAGCATCGCAGTTCATTTGCATTAAGCTGAGCCTCCCTTGACTTTCTCCTGTAGTGCAACTGGTGGTGGTGGAGTCGCTTCAGCTCAGCAGGCGGCGGCGGCGGGGAGGGAAGGGGGGGTCTCATTACAAATAAACGGCAGCCTGTGATTGGCCCAGAGTCTGTAGCCACTTACAGTTCAGAAAAAGCATGTGAAACACGAGAAACCGGGGCGAACAGAAATGCTCGCCCCGGACTAAAAAGCAATGAAATCCATTTTGGCCATTGACCTCGCCGACGTGTTTGCGCCGATTCGCGTCAAGATACGTGACGTGAGAAGCGAGGTGTTTGCTTGTTTTTCTGTTTTTTGTTTTTTTTTTTGGTCACGGTCAGCGGTGTCATGCATTTCCGCCCGAAAGTGATGAGACATGGATCGCTTTTCCTGTCGAGGGAGGCCGTTCATTGTTTTTGCCCAGCGTGAAGGAAAAGGCTAAAATAGCCTCCGATAACACTTGAAGTCGACCAAAATGAACGTCTGCCGCAACAATGTAGCATCTTCCCCTTGTCAGGCGCTGCGCAAGGCGCCTTTATGCCTACATATGGACTTTTAAAGCGCTGTGAAGGGAGGTGAATGAAAAACAGGCCTCATCTGCGCCCCTGGGTTTTTATAACACTTAAAAGTTTCAAAGTCTGCTCAGTATGTGCTCGGCAGGCTCCTGCAGCTTCTCTCTGTGGACGGGGGAGAAAAAAAAAATGGCGCAGAACGGAGGAAAGACCCAAACGTGTGCAGCTCGACTGTAAATACACTGCTCTTTATTGCCTAATGCTGACACACACCCGCACACACACGCGCGCGCGATCTATGAGCACATGCACATGTACTCTATATAGACATATGATAACTATGTTAGGTGGTTTTTTTAAGCTATATATACTCCTGGGGTAGAGCCTGTCCCGTCGTCAACTCATACCCCCTAAACCAAATCTTCATATAGCGCGAGAAGTTTAAAGGTATTACAATCAAGCCTCCCTCACGGGGCCCGGTATAAATAAGCAATGTTGCAATCCGTGTCACGGCGTCATGCTCTATGTTTGGTTCTAAGTGTCTTATAATGTTTGTTGTGGCTTGTAAATCTGAAGAGAAGGCTGTTTAACTGAGACTATTAAAAGAGTTATTACGTATTGCGCAGCACACCAGTCTCGCTTTTAGCAGACAAGCTAGACTTATGTTGTTTTATTATTCATATCTAGCAGTGCTTCTGCATTGGAAAAAAAAAAAAAAACAACAACCTCGCAACGCTCAATTAAAATCCCCACAGAATGATCAACCAGGCTGCTTGCCAGGCGTTTGAATTTTTCAGCCGCGAGGACGAATTGCTCGCATGTGCGTTTGTTTCTAGGGATGCGGCCGTTTCTCGCGAGGAAAATGTGGCACCACCTGGTTTAGTATGATGGTGAATCCTCAGAAAAGATTAATTTCTGTAAAAGTGAACCGCGGGAGAGACGGGCACGGAACAAAAGTTCACGCTTGTCGTGCTTGTCAACTCCTGTGTGTGATTCCTGTGACGGCGAACTTGACCCGAATGAGCAGAAACATGTTGCTTGTTTTGTTTTGTTTTTGTTTTTTTTCTTGTTTTTATTTTATGAGCTTATATACAAGTTGCGCACACTTGTCTAAGTAGGCCACGTTGTGTTTAATTCAAGATAGACGGTCTATAAATTCTTAAACCCTTCAGCTTCGCATTGTTATCTGCTTGAGACATGGCAACTCCCTCCAGTTTTAAATGCACAACCCGAGCCGAGCTTTAGGGGGGACTGGTCCCTGCCCGCCATCTGGTCTTTACTGCACCGCACTTCAGAACAGCACTCCTAACTGAAACCACCCTTCTCCGTCTCCTCTCTCCCCAGAGTCCACGCAGGTGAGGCGAGGACAAGGACGAGATCCGCCGCTGCCCGCCCGTCCGTCCACAAACCCAAGTGCCTTGGTGCCGGCCACCATCAGATCCCCTCCGCCCGTCAGCCGCCGCCAAACAATGCAAGCCTTGACCCCGGCGTCCCCCAGGCGGCCCGCGCAAAACAAATATTTGAGACCATTATATCTAATTTCTCCAGGCAGCCGCCGCTAACAAGATCAACAGTCAAGGGTGTTGTTGGGAGCCCGAAGGAGAGAAGAAAAAAAGCGGGGGAGGAAAAAAAAAAAAAAAAAAAGTCACCCTTTCAAAGTGCACCCTGCCTGCTATTTTCTGCTGCACTGTGGGCAGGGAGCGTCTCATTTGGGAGTGTTCTTGGCTGACAAAAAAGGACTTTCCTGTGCCCTGCCTTCCTCTCCACATGACCGTGTATATACTGGATAGAGATATCAATTTGTCTAAGCTCTAACATTGCCCAACAAAGAGACTACGAGCTATATATAGGAAAACCTTACGGCAAACTTGGACTCTGTGGTCTCCTGAATTGCTACCTATGCGCGGCCCTTCGGGGAAGATTCAAGAGCTGTGTGAACAGGAATGAGAGCGGCTTCACTCGGATCCCCTTAAAAAAACCCTGACAAGGACCAGCAAGCGGGGCGACACCAGAAGCTGTCAGTCAACTCGGGGCTGCAGTTTTGATGTGTTTCCCAGCTGAGTGAATCAACATGAAGCCGCTAACCCCAATCGGATCCCCGTCTCCTCTCAGGCTCCTCAACAAGGGTCCAGACTACCTACGCAGGCAGATAGATGGTGGAGGCCATGGCCGCTCCATCAGCGCTGTGGAGAGGCTTGAGGCAGACAAAGCCAAATATGTTAAGAGCCAGCAGGTCATCAACACCAAGCAGGAGCCTGTGCTGGTGCCCTGCGCGACCCCGCCGCCTCTACCACGGCGCGCTATTGCCATCCCAGGTAGCCTCACCCCTCAGCTTCCCCCCCGCCGCTCATCCAACAGCCCCTTCTCGACACTTTCCGACTCCTTCACCTCAAGAGATGAAAACGACAACGACGACTCCAGAAAGGAGAACCGGCGAACTTCTGTGGACATCGAGGCCCACAACAGGAGCAACGTGAACAATGTGATGCACCCCAGCCCCAGGACGCCAGGACTTAACAGCCTGGTAGCGCCACACAGCGCTCCCGTACTTAGAAGAAGCACGGGCAAGCGCATGCTGCGGCCTGACTCGCTCATCATCTACCGACAGAAGAAGGAGTGCAAGAGTCCCAGTGGTTCAGGTGTGGGAGAGAACAACAACATGGAGCTGAAGGGCTACAGCTTCGTCCGCCGCCTCTTCCAGGGCTCCATGAGAGAAAAGAGCAGCGGAGGTGACAGCAGAATTCAGAAGATGGTGATTGGCGAAGAGAAAGCGCCGTCACGGGACGGAGACTCCCGCATGTCATGGACCAACGACAAAGACACTACTGATGGCAGACCAGGGAGCAGAAGGTCGAGTAAAACGGACCAAGATCGCAGCCCGGGGTCGATCCACAGCCCCGGGTCCAGCTGTGCGCACGAACAGATTGATCACGGACTTACAAAAGGCGTCACGAACGGCAACCTCGCAAAAATCCACAATGACGAGAATGACCCATGGAAGCGGGCGTCCCCGCCGCCGGCGCCCAGGCGAAGGCTCGGGGAGTTGCGTCGCTCCAAGTCGGACCTGCGCCTGCGCTGCTCGGTGGCGCTGTCCGAGCAGGAGCATTTCTTTGACTTCTGTGGACTAGATATGGACATGATTGACCGGCTGGGCAGGCAGAATTTCCTCTCCGGTGCCAGCTCGATAGACACGCTCTCGCTGGCACTGCGCAGCGTAGCGGGGGACGGCTGCGGCGGCTCGGAGCCCAGCGAGTTCTCCCGCCACTCGGGAGACGGACTGTTTCAGGAGGAGCTGGCGGAGCAGCTCCCCACGGGCGTGTCGATCATCGAGAGGAACGCTCGGGTCATCAAATGGCTGTATGGGTGTAAGAACGCTGCTCGCGAGGGACCGAAAGAGTCAACGGTGTAATCCAAAGAACCATTTTCCACAGAGTGCTGGGAAACGCGCAGTTGTTCCTCGCGGATAGAGTCCGACTGGTGTCGCTTTTGGTTCTGCAGACCCTTGCGTACCCTCGTGCAGACATTTGCTGCTGAAATGCACTGCCGTTAGAAACCGAGAGCCGCTTGTCTGAGTCTCGTTCGGATCTTCACGCCACGCCATGTGCAGTCTGACTCCGGCTGGTGGCCCGGTTGTATTGCTGCAAATTTAGAGAAACGAACGACCGAACCGGGCCCCAGTTCATTTCTGTTTGCCGCGACGATGCCGCGAGGGAAGCGCGCTTTAATGATGTCAGACGAGAGTCAGCGGCGCTTGATTTCGCGATTGGCAGATGCAGCCCATGTCTGCACGTGGTTCGCTCCCCACGGCACATCACTTCCTCGAGTCCTTTGCTCTCGCTGGCTCCAAAGAGACTTTTTGTCGTTCAGTTAGTGTTTTACTGCTACTAGTTTTCTCTTGTCAAACCGATATATTGTATTTATAGATCCTACGGAAGTATTGTGTGGGTATAGACAGACCTTGGCAAATAAAACAGTTCCTCCCAGAGAAAATGTTTTGTTAGTGTGTATGTGGAGTGGATGTTAGCTTCCTGACAGAACTGGATTCTGATTGGTCTGAAATTTGCCCCCTGAATCTATAAAGGTGTATGTTTGCCATGACGCAGTGGACACGGTGGATGTCTCTGATGCTAGCACACTCCTCTAATGACTAATTTAAAGTGGAAAACCACTAAGCTATTTCTTTTTTCTTTTTTTTTCTAAACTGGAAAGCCTTTGTGCGCTGAGTGTGAAGTGAACCATGAGTACCTCGTTCGGAAATGTCCCAGTTTAGTTTGTGTGTGTGTGTGTAGGTTTTTTTTTTTTTTTTTTTTTTTTTTTTTATTTTTTAAACCCGGGGGT
>CAAKHG010051116.1:9789-23041 GCA_901007715.1 Dactylopterus volitans
TGTTTGAGTGTGTGTGTGTGCATGTGTTTGAGAGTCTGTGTGTGTGTGAGAGAGAAGGAGAGAGAGAGAGGGGGAAGGAGAGAGTGAGATAGAGAGCGAGACAGAGAGAGAGAGAGACAGCGAGAGAGAAAGAAGTGATGACGAACAGTGGAGGAGTGAAATGAGAAGGAGGAGAGGTAGAAGTGGAAAGTGTGCAGCTCACCTGCCAGATGGCAGCTTTGGTGCTGAGCATGCTGAGATGGCGGTCTTGCAATATGGCGCGTTGCCTCCAGATTGTCACACGCTGTTGATACAAAGAGTGCAATGACTTTACTGATGTTTGTGTTTTGCATTCATTTCTCTGCCGTTGGTGTGTGTCACATTGTAGGCAGGTAGCATACGATCATAAAACAAAAAAAAAAAAAGTTCAGGCATGTGAAAAGGAAGGGGGCACGCCAGTGATTCCACACATGGAGATCAGCTTATATGTGAGAATGCTTTTGAGGTACTTGGTGAGATATGAAGAAGTCAGAGAAAAATCCTCAGCTGAAGCTTGTTAACACAAAACCTACCTCACAATCTGGGATTTTGAGTTTGACAGATGAGAAAAGTGAGCAGGGAAGGGGGGTTTAAAAAAAAGACAGCATCAAGCTACATCAAGAAAAGTGATTGATACAGTGTTATTAGAACTTGACGTCATGGTATCCCTGCCTCTGCTGCAGTAATGTGGTTATTACTTTAAAAAAAAAAAAACCTTAAAAAAGTGTAATACTTCCTCAAGTAGCTTTAATTACCCACTTGTGCCATGTTTTGATCATAGCGCTTTAGAAATCTAATTGATTTCACTCATCTACCAAAAAGGGGGCTCAAAAAACAAAAGCAAAAACAAAACACAGACTCGAACCATTTAAATTAGCAACAATGTCAGTGTGATTCCACGGTTACAACGTGAAGTTTTAATACTGAAAAAGAAATATAAATGTTTGTCATGGAAAATGTGTCATTTTTCACAATATATCCATGGGAAATGTATGGCTTTAAATACCAGAGCCAAGTCAAATCTGTATCCCTGCACTTAAAAGCTTCCATTTTTCACAGTGCCTAATGCCTCAAATTTTTTTTTTCTGGAAATCACATTTTTGTACTAACTTATAAGTGGGAATAGTTGAACTTAATAGTAAATAACAATGCCATCAGCTTTGTCTTCAGTATCGTTTGCTCATCCATTAACTCATTCATCAGATTTCGTAAAAAAGTGTCAATTATTATAGTATGATTGTGTATTTGCTCCTGCTTGAATTTATCATGAATTATAATAAAAATCACAAATATGCTACCATTTGGACAGAAAACATGAAACAAAAAATATATATATCTCGCACTTGCACCAAAATGTGGAGAATAAATATGCGGGACTTTGTCACATTCATTTTCCCTTATGACTTAGAATGATAAAACCCAGCAGGTGCTAGTGGGAAGCAAACACCTGCTGCTGAGTGAGATGGTTGAAGGAGTCTTAACAAAAATAGTCCATTCAAGTCATCAGTCCCCACTGTGATTTCTCAGTTGGAACATCTTCAAAAATGGTCCTCTTCAGATGACCCTCAACATATTCCAAAAGCCGACTGCACCTGGATTACCCCCATTTTCTGCTGCAGCGTTCAGTCTCTGGCAACCACAAGCCAGGTGGGACTCAACTTTTTTTTAATTTGAGAGCCCTGTGACGAAAGACAGGTCAAAGCGATACCTTGTATCTTTGAAAGACCTTTTGTAAAAGAAGATTTCAAAAATAACTGCGTCTCATTTGCCTCCCAGTTACTTTCTTTTTCAATGGAGTCCTGGTAGACCTCTGGCTCACATGAGCGCTGTACTTTTGTCAAGGGTATTTCTATTTTGGAACATTGAGGAAATTTCTATGTATGTCAGAGACTTAGGAAACAGGATCGAGTTTCAGAGCCTGTTAGAATTAGGGACAAGCTGGTTTGGGCCGACCACTGAGGCAGACTGAGATAATCTGGGCAGATGCTTGTATTTGTACAGCCTTTGGGTGAATGGCCACCATGGCCTTATTTGCTGTGCGGATTAACTGTTAAATGGGTTTTGGAGCAGCAGATACTTAGAGAGAAAGTTGTTGAATAGCAGAACATGCACCATCTCTCCTCCTTTTTCTTGCATCTCTCTCCCTCTCTCCCTCTCTCTCTCTCTCTCTCTCTCTCTCTCTCTCGCTGTCTATCGTTGCTTCCTCTCTCTCTCTCTCTCTCTCTCTCTCTCTCTCTCTCTCTCTCTCTCTTTCTCTCTCGCTGTCTATCGTTGCTTCCTCTTGCTCACAGTGATTTGTCAGCAGTGGAGGTAGCAGCTGTTCCTGTTGCATTGTAATTTCTTTGATCATAATCATTCGTGCCAGTTACCTTCAACCTTGGCATCCTCCACCCCGTGAAGCCATATGGGCAAAAAGGGGGGAAGCAGAGGAAATATACAGGCGTCTTTGGAATAGGTTCTTTGATTTCTGTGTGCAGTGGTCTGGGAATATGGACATACGTGCTTCCCATGGATGCGCCGTATATCCGTGTTTGATTATTTGTCTCATTCATACACTCGCAGGGGTCTAGTCTCTGGCAAATGTAATGCATTTTCCCTGGTAGAGCTCAATGATTTATGCATGCAAAAGCAATATAAGCCTGCATATCTGTAACTCAATCAGTCTGTGTAGAAATATAGCTTTGTTCTGCAGGAGTCAGACAAAAAAAACAAACAAACAAATAACAATGAGAGTGAAACCCAACTGCGGAGCTCTTCTCTACTCGTCTTAAGGCTGTTCTCCAGCCTTAAGAGGGATGGAGAGCAGCGCTCACATCTCACCAGCCTCATTCTCTATTCCGTTCAGCTGCACTGTCCAGAGATCTCTCAGAGTCTTGGTCAGACTCCTCTGCTCATCCCTTGTCCTTTCTCTTTCACTTAAGCAGCATTAAAGCTCAGGGATGCTGGGCAGCTGATGCAGCATGTCTCACATGCATGCATGCTGTGTGGCTCCAAAGAAAAGGCAGCTCGCTCTGTCTTCTCCTGTGGTCGCTGAATTATAGAAGAACCTCCATTGCGCCCGGGCTGTATGGGTTTTCATCACAGTGCTGGAGGTCACTTTGACTTTCCCTTCTGTGCTCATCGCATATGCAACACAAGGGCTTCAGCAGTACAGAGGAGCCTGCTTGAGGGTCACCAATAACCGGGGAGGACCGTCGATCAGATTTATGGAAGAGGAGACAGAGCTGAGAAGAGGGAAGGGATGAGAAAGGCATGGATGGTTAAGTCTGAGTGTGGTGGCAGTGCCCTTCATCTGGTCCATGCTCTTAACAGCAATTTCAGATATACAGCACTGTATCTGCATGTATAATGCATGCGCTCTGAGATAATGGCATGCATTGCAGAGGAGTCTGCCGACTGTTGTGGTGATGTGTTGGAATTGGCCCCTCATGTCACGTTTTTTCTCTGCCCAGGTCGCTTTCAGCCTCCCGCAGTTATTAGGAGCAAAGCGTGCTGCGATGACGTAGTGGCGTTTTATTCTTCCCGGCAGCCATCCTCTGCTGCTCCACCATCAAGATTAGCGGCTGTCTGAGGAGTCCTAAAGCCTACAATATTTGTGCTGACCAATAAACTAAAACACGGTGTAGCTTCATACATACAGGGAGTGGATCCTTTCATGGAGTGCACCATGTTAAACCTCCGCGTTTCTACAGTAGCCCAGAGTGGACAAACCAAAGGCTTCCACGTTTTTATGCTGAAGATACTCACAGAACATTATGTGCTGTGAGAAGTTTATGAGCCTGGGTTTTTAAAAATAGAGGATACAAAAGAAGGACAGATATTCCCTGACTCAATTGTCCTTACTCTTGTCTTGTGAGGAGTGAAATTTGATTCCTCTGCAGTGACTCTCAGTCTCTCTCTCACATACAAAAACTCAGTGACGGCTCAATTAGATCGTACCGTGTATAAACGCAGTGCTCGGACCAATATGCAGATGTGCTGGTGGAGCTGCGATAACAGCCGAGTGATTTTTCAGCATTTCTCATTGTTTCTATAGAATTCTGGCACCACACATCATTAACCCACGTTTTACCTACGACTGAGAGAAGTGGGAAAAGAAAAGAAACAAATAAAAAAGACAGCGGGTCTGAATTTTCATTGTGCATGCGTAGGTGAAAAGCGATGAAAAGTAACCGCGGGCCAGCTGTCACAAAATTTCACTGTGCGGCGTCAAAGTGAAAATGCCCCATGGGTACGGCCTGTGTGAGCGCCCATGCTACATGTTAGGTTCTCTCAGGCCAGAGTCTGCGCCTCTGCGATGGATGCTTCGCGAGTCAAAGCTGTGGCCTATGGGCTGCCCCTCCATGATGCAGCCAAAGATAAAACACGGCAGACTGATCACAAAATAACGCTGCCTTTTCACATAAATCCCCCCACTGGTCCCTTGTGATTCAATATGACATTCACTTAAAAGTCATTGTTAATAAAGACGGCATTTTCATGTCCTAATTCGCCTACACATCACTGTAGGTACCAGCGACAGCCCCTGGTCCTGGCTCGCTGGCGCCCTCCTCCCTCACGTCTCTGCCACGTTTGACCTACTTCTGTCTCCACAACATTGTAAACAGATCTACTAATTGCCTTCATTTATTCATTTGGAAGTCAAGTTCTGTTGCGGCTGGCGTCCTCCCAGCTCATTCATGTGTAATGTGTACAAGGCTGGCCCTTCCCCCAGTGACTCATCCATGTGGACTTACAGCAAACTCCAGACAAAAAAAAAAAAAAAATATCCCATCAGGCCATGTGAGTTAACATACTGTAAATGCGGGCGTTACGCAGAAGCTTGTATAGCGCTGCAGCAGCCACAACTTCTCATAAAGAGTTTCAACTTCTATCAGCAGAAAACCTACTGACACACACACAAAAAAAAAACTGCATGTTTCTGGCCTGCTGGCCTGTAATTATGAGGACAGAAGCTGTAATGACTATTGTAGCTCAGTCACTTTTCTGCCCCCATGGTATCACAGTGTTATTGCTTTGTGCAGCCATATAAATCTGGGCCGCACACACACAAAAAAAAAAAAAAAAAACAGCAACAGAAAATGTTTTTATCACCTCTGTTGCCAGTGACAGTGACTCCCATTGTTGACTAAGTGTGTGAGAACAGAGATGTATCTGACCTTTAGAAAGATCATGACACCGTCTGTCGCCAGCGTTCCCAATTTCAAACAGATCTTTCATCCAAAGCCGAGATAAACCCGAGTTGTTCACGCTGAGTGTGTCCTTTTTCAAATGAGAAAAATAATATTGTACCATCCCTTGACTGTCATTATGTCCCAGCTCACAAAGGTACCATCCCAGCAAATGTACATATCACCAAAAAAAAAAATCTATTCGCAATAGCATTATAAAATGAGACTTCTGCCAATCTCATTGTTTGTCCTCCCCCACATGCAAATGACCCTTCATGCCATCAGACTTGAGTTAGCAATGAAAATGGTGCACATGGACACCTTCACAAAGAAACGTCCCCTCTGAAGATTTTGGTTCGTCTCTGATGGCAGACGGGTCAAACAAACAAGAGCAGGAAAAAAAGCAAGCCACCCCTTCTGTCCCATGAATCATGCCTAACAGGGAGGCACAGAAGCTATGACAGCATTTCATCCCAATAAAAGCTGAACCCGAAGGATGGATTCGGTTCCACTGATCTTGATCTGGGTCAAGGGGTCGTGTTCGTGGAGCACAGGAAGCCGGCTTCCCCCTCTTGTGCGCTGTGATTGGTGCCTGCTGAGAGCTCATGTCCCCAGAGGCCTCAGCAGACCATGTTCCTGTGTGTGAGCGTGAATGAGTCACGTCTGGGCTGGAGCGTGTCTGAGTGGCGAGGAGGAGTATTCAGCAGGGAGGACTGTGCAGGGCGAAGAGCTGTCTCTATAATCCAGGGTAAACACTGAGCAGCATGACTGCACGCCTTGGACGTGACCAAAGCCAGCAGAAGAGAAATAGATGAAACGATGAGGCTGCTGCTTGCCTTCCCGGCTCCGCTTGCCACCAACACTTCCCATTTTCTCCCCTGTTTTTCTCCGCTGTTTTGTTATTCCTCAGAGGGCTGGATTGAAGACTCTAAACACTGAATTAACCTCTGGGTGGAACTGCTGGTGTCTGTTGTTTAAGGTCACATCAGACTCAGACCTGCCAAACATTGGGTCTGCTATTTTCTTTTGGACCTCAAGAGCACCGACTTATTTAGAGTTTCTAGTAGAAAAGGGTGGAGGTTCTTATGGGATGAGTTTGACTATGATTATTTACTGTGCAAATCACAATGAAAATCTCAATCTGGAGGTTTTCAGCGGAGTTGGGGTTCAGTTTAAGCATTCAATGCCAGAACTTCGCTCTGTGACAGAAAACTTGTTTTAATGGACAAGTTGACTTACTTAACAGCGTAAGTCTGGCATTGGTGTGGTTGTACTGTAGCCTTCTCTCTGTTGAAAAAAAAAAAAATAGCAACACCTCTCAGAGCGCTTCACCAGCACCATGAATTACAAAATGACCATTAAAATTAATCAACACCCCTCAATTATATTCACTAACAAAAACTGTTATTATTATGAAAAGGGGAGGAGTATTTCGGCAAGTGATACTTTGTTTAACATAGGTGTAGATGAGCTATTTACTAATGCAGTAATATGTGGTGACTTGAATCTGTTGATGGTCTTTTAAGCCTCATGTTGTCAATTTTTTCCCCCCATAATTCACCTTTTAAAGGCTAATTTCTCAAATATTTCTTCTAGTCAAGCATGTCCCTCAAAACCTTTATATTCCACTTCGACCGCCAGTCACCACAAAAAGGCTTTTACAACAGAACAGCCTGCAGTTCAAAGTAGGAGACTGGACGTGAACCCCACAATATTTTTTTTTAGTAAAGAACCTAAATTACTCTTCATCAAAAATTGTGGTCATCAACAGAGACACTGATTCAGGGACTCATCAGCTTGCAAAGCAGATGATTTGATTTCACAAGGAATTTGCTGGACAGAAATTTGCTTGAAACAGAGAAGCTGAAAATATTGGAGCCAAAACGTTCTGCCAAATCTTAGCTTTCTGAGAAAGTGCGAAAACAAATGGCTTATGTGTGCAGGCAGACACTTTTTCACCTCTCTACCACATGAGATGTCTGATAAATAAAGACAAGCCGATCTTCAGATTCAAATGCAACAAAGGGTCACAGACATTAGTCCTCGGTGGCCAATTACTGGTCGGGTTGCTCATGCTGAGGCTGCCAAACTGAGTAGAGTAGGTCAAGACATTCAAGTGACTTCTCTCTGGAGTGAGCATGACGGAGACAGATGGACAGAAGACGCTGGAGTGGAGCTGGAGTCGGCCCAGCCGGCTCGGTGTCAGTCCATCCGCTTCGGTCCCAGTCCTGGCTCTTGTTCAGCACAGCTGGGTGTCCTGTTAGTCAACCAGTGCAGGGCACCCATTCACATCAAGACCCCCGCATCAGGATCTGACATGGCTGTCTTCATTTAACCTGTACTCACACCACACGTGACACAGAGAAACCCGCTTGTTTACGCGATCTGTAGCCAAAAATGATGTGTTCTATTGAGCCTTGCTCAATGAAATTTATAGGAGCATTATTAGAGAGCCTCTGTAAGGCAGAGGACAAAGAGGAAGGATGGGGGTTTACAGTGTTTGGAAGAGAGATTGGAGAAGCTTCTGGTGAGACACAGAAGATTTAGGGTCATGGAGGTTTCTTTATTTATGGCCAGTCCTCCTTTGCAGGCAGTTTTATTACTCCATTAATGGACTTTGATGAAGCAACTGTGTATGCGAAGACCATTTCATCTACAATGCTTACGTTGCCGTCACTGCATATCCGTCTTTATTGTGAGGTAAAAATCTTGTTTCTTGTTCCAAATTTGTCTCACTTGCAAGACAAATGCCTAGCACCAGACTAAATCATACATCATGTCATATTTATGATGACAAAAACTATGTAAATTATTTTTTTGTGTCTAGCTCATCCATCCTTCAGTTCATCCTGTGTTTGAGGGATATTGTTTGTCCCCTGGAATAGCTACATAAAATATGCTAATGAAATTAAAAAGGGAAGTGTGAGGGTTGATGCTGCCTGGCTCTGAATCTCTAATGACTCCCTGCCATTCCTGGAGAAAGCCTGATTAATTTGGGAATGTCAGCTGCAGTGGAGAGTGATTAATTCCTCCTGGATTCAACCATTTAAATGAACAAGACGGAGGGGATAAAGAAAAACAGGGAGCCCAAAATATGGACCCATAATTAATATATTTGGATCATTTAATTAGCCAGCCAAACAGAGGGAAGGCACAGCTACATTATGTGGCTGCTTTGTTCAAGTAATAGACTGCAGTTAGTTCTCTTTAACAGAGAGACGAATATAATGAGCCCCCCTGTTGATAGCGGCAACGTTGGACCATCTCTTGTAAATATGGGGAGACAGTTTGAACAAATGATCACTTGTTTCTTTGACGTCTCGTGTGTCTGAATAAGCAGAGATAGAAAGGAAAACAAGTACATATCTTTCTAGGTTTCCAGCTGAAGTGCCTAATGATACCCTCACAGCATTCCCCCCCCCTGTTTTTGAAAGAATTTAAGGATCTTTTGAGTTCAAGAACAGATGTCTGTCTCTTTTCTCTTTCAGAGTGATATGAGGATCACTTAAGAGGTACGAAACCACAAGCTCATCTTTTTCTTGGCTGCTGCTCCTCGCTGTCACACAATTCCCTTGAGCTTGGTGTTTTTCAGCTGCCCTGTGGGGATGGGAACGTGCTTGGACAAAGGATGGACTTACTGCAGCCTCAATAAAGGTCACGGTCCTCTGAAGGTCATGTCATGGCCCGCGGCACTGATGCTATTGACTCTAATCTTTTTGAATCAAGAGATGACTGTTTGCCAGACTCTCAACAACTTCCAATCAGAGAGGAAGGACTGGCCGCTCAACCACCTGACTGTGCATCAGTCCACTGGGTCTCTGTACGTCGGAGCCGTCAACCGAATATACAAGCTGTCAGCTAACCTGACTCTGCTCGTGTCCCATGATACAGGGCCCGAATATGACAACAAAGCGTGTTACCCTCCGCTCATAGTGCAGCCTTGCTCCGAGCCTCTAGCCTCCACTGACAATGTGAACAAACTGTTGCTCATCGACTACTCTCACAACCGGCTCCTGGCATGCGGCAGCCTGTACCAGGGTGTCTGCAAGCTGATGAGGCTGGACGACTTGTTCATCCTGGTGGAGCCCACCCATAAGAAAGAGCACTACTTGTCCAGTGACAACCAGACAGGCACGATGTACGGAGTTGTCGTGCCCTCGCAGGGTCAGGATGCCACTCTGTACATCGGCACGGCAGTTGGAGGCAAACAGGACTACTTCCCAACTATCTCTAGCCGTAAGCTGCCTCGTGACCCAGAATCCTCGGCCATGCTTGACTATGAGCTTCACACTGACTTTGTTTCATCTCTCATTAAAATCCCCTCGGACACGTTGGCACTTGTTCCACACTTTGACATCTACTACATCTATGGCTTTGCCAGTGGCAATTTTGTCTACTTCATGACTGTTCAGCCGGAGACGCCGGAAAACGGGATACCTGCTGGAGGCTCCCCTGGCGACCTGTTTTACACCTCTCGCATCATTCGCCTCTGCAAAGGTGACAAGAAGTTTCACTCCTATGTGTCGCTTCCTGTGGGGTGTGTTCACAGAGGTGAGGAGTATCGGCTGCTTCAGGCGGCTTACCTGTCCAAGGCCGGCAGGGTTCTGGCGAAGTCACTGAACATCAGTGCCCAGGAGGATGTGCTCTTTGCTGTGTTCTCGAAGGGACAGAAGCAGTACCACGACCCTCCAGATCACTCTGTTCTCTGCCTCTTCACCATTCAAGATATCAACATGCGCATTAAGGAGCGTCTGCAGTCTTGCTACCAGGGTGAGGGAAACCTGGAGCTGCACTGGTTGCTGGGAAAGGACGTGCAGTGCACTAAAGCGGTAGGTTGACTGCAGCATTACCATCATTATCATTGCTTAACCTTTTTTGATTTTGCCTCAGATAAACACACTTTGAGATGAGGATACCAGTGTTTCTCAATCCTAGTCCTCAGGGCCCTGCACCCAACATGTTTTAGATGTCTCCCAGAACTAACATATCTGATTCAAATGAATGGGTTGACATCAGGCTTCTACAGAGCTGGATGACAAGCTGAATATGGTATAATACTCTTATACAACCCATGTGGTGGTGGTTTAGAGTTAAGGTTAGGGCATTAATAAAGATTCACAGAAAGTTTGCTCTTTGATTATCCCATGACTGTTTTTTCAGCCTAAAGAGCTGAAAAAAAACCATTCAGGTTTCTGGGATCCCGTGAGAGCAGAATAGCTCAGAGAGATTAATTCCATAATGCTCATCAGAGGAGTTTTGTATGAAGCTTTGATTTCATTCAGGGGTTTGGGCACTGACTCCCGCCTTCCTCTCATCCCCTTACTCTCCTTCTCTCCTCATCTTCGTCCCTCTACTCTTGTCGCTGTCAGCAGTATTCAAACCCTCTGAGACCCGTTCTTGATCTCGAGAAAATGGCTTTCTTGTAAATGTCCAAGTCTATGCCTTGTGAAAACTGTAATTCTGTTATTATGAGTGACTTTCATAGAAACAAGCTGAGAGCAAACTATGAAAACAATGATCTTGATCATGTCTGCATTGTGCTTTGGTGGTACCCACCGTGCATTTTGATTCCACTATACAATCAAACAAATAGCATGCAATTTAATGTCATAAATGCACTAATAAGAAAAGACAGATAATCTTCTAATTAATTCCCACTAGGCAGTTAACCAAAGGCTTTTATATCATCCCATGAAGCACAATGGTTCTGTCCTGATAGCATTCCAAGTGTTTCAAAGATTCTGTTTTATTGCGCTACTTTTACTGACACTTTCGAACAGTTAGATTTAAATTAATTTTTCAGTCTGCCAAATAGGGAGGTCGCAAGACAAATATACTACTGCCACATTAGTGAAGAATGTAGGATACTTTAAGCTACAAACTAAATATTTGTTTCAGCATGCGTTATCTTTGTTAGCATGCTAATGCTTGCTAAGTAGCAGTAATGTGCAGGTCTGCAGCTGCATCTGACTGGAAACAAATTGGTTTTGCAGGTATCTTGTCATAAAGCAAAAGACAACTTGAAATTTTATTTATTAATTTATTTGTTATTATTGTTGTTTATACACATTTTTGCACACACAAAAAAAGAAAATCTTTAACCATCACAAAAAGCTTGCCATTGCAACTAAATGCAATGTAAACTGACTTAGCGAATGAATCATGATGTAAATGTCCACTTGAGCTTGTGTCCCGTAAAGAGAAACAAAATCCTGTCAACTGGATTGTCAACATTTAATCTCTGTGAATGTAATAAAGGAGTCTGTTGCGCTCTTTCAATTAATACATAAAAAATGAATGGGATATTTCCATCATATTTTATCATTTGAGGTGTGATTGGTTCTGTTTAAATGACATCGCCTTGTTGCAGTCTCTTCATCTGCAATAGTCAACAGCTTCTGAGCGGAAAATGACTCTGCTCCAGCACTTAATATTTGCATAATGGGAATAGACAGACATGTGCGTTGTAAAATTGCACTATTTTGTCAATTTTCCTGAAATTCAGTTAAACTTTCTTTACTATTTGTTGGAAACACACAGTAGCTGGATGGAAGTTAGAACCATCCTGCAGGGAGCATGGATGTGCATACAAAATGTCAACTTCATAGCTGCAGTGGAAGAAAAGTCAATAGGATATATCTGAAAAATGTACAAAACTCTTTGAGAATATATAGTCTAAAAGAAATAATAAAAACTATAATTGAAAAAAAAACACCGAAATTAATAAAAACTAAACTAAACTATCTTAAAAGATGGTTTTAAAATGAAAGCCAAAAATTGCAAAACCATAATAACTTTGACCCAATGTTGATATATTTTACTTAATAAGTGAAAACTTTGACCTGTTAGTGCCACTCACCACATCGCCAGAGTCAACACTGAATGAATGATGAATTCATAACAACAATTCATTTAATGGTTGCACCCAGTGGAGCATTAGAAATTCAGCTGCCAAATCTCACTCTCCAAAAAGTTTTTTGTTAATGGTAAAAGATGAAACAATGAAATAAAGATTCAAAAGACTGATATGCGATATGTAAAATATTGAAGTTCAAATAATGAGAGATGGGCCCCCACAGGCACACAAAATATGGGTCACTTGGATTTTTTTTTTTAAAGCCTGGTGGTCTGGTTTAGGGATCCGGGAGATATGAAGTTTGTTTTTTTTTCACATCACTGATCACATTCAGTAAAGCTTGGTTATATTGTTTAACGACAGAAAAAGAACCATGAGGACTAATATGTGCATTCGATGTTGTGAGCGCAAGATGAGAAATTAGCTCGCCTAAAAAAAAGAGAGACAGAAAAAAAAGTAGATTTATGTATTGAGTGACAGCCAATTAGCAAAGGTTGGAGGGGCATGTTAGTAGATGTAACGGGACTACTTAACATGCAATTCTCTTTGATGCTTCATCAGACCCTGACATCTCCTGTGCTGTGTGTTTGTGTGATGTCAGATCAAGTGAGCAACAATCACAGAAACAGGTGCAAAATACACAGCTTACCACCAACAATTACTCTGCTCTGCAAATTCACCTGCTCAGAGGCGGCGTGTTGATAAACAGAGCAGCCCAAACTCTCTTGAAGTAGCCATTTTAAACCATGAAAATTATGCACATGAGGCATGTTAGGCTCACCAGAAGTCAGCTTGAGTTCTCCTCTAAGAGGAGTCCGCTTACATTACTATGACGATCTCACCCATTTTTTTTCTGGCTCATTATAATGCTCTTTCTCTCCCATCACCCCCACCTCCCTTCCTCATATCTGTCAGTTTTATTCCTCCTTCCTTTCACTCTCTCTCCTTTCCTATCCTTCCCCCATTCACCACTTTGCATCCCAACATCATGCACTCACAGAAAAAAAAACCCTCAACATACTGCCTTCATATTTCTAGCGCATTGATGGTATTCAAACACGTTATCTCACACCCATTTCTTCATCCCTTCCTCTCTCCATGCAGCCTGTTCCCATTGATGATCACTTCTGTGGCCTGGATATAAACCAGCCTCTGGGAGGTTCCCAGCTGGTGTCGGGTCGGTTGGTGTTCACCGAGAGCAGAGACA
>CAAKHG010051118.1:0-14269 GCA_901007715.1 Dactylopterus volitans
ACCCCATGATTTTGTAAGAAGTCAGAGAGGACAGACATCAAGGGAGAAGCGCTAACAGCAGGGAGGCCAGCCTGACTGCAAGCTCTGTTATCGTTTCTCTATGAGACTGATAAAATGCATTAACGTAGCGTTGCTTCGGCGAGAGGGATTGCTGAAAGAAAAGGGAATGCAGGAAGTGACTGATGTAACTTGCCTTTTTATCTAAGCTGAAATAGAACAGAGATACCTGTCTGTCCTTGTTGTTTAATGAGATAGAAGTCTAATGAGATAGATAACTCACCGGCGGAGTCCTTCGCTTGCTATAATGAAGCCAAAGATCTGGAACTTTTCAGCGCCTCGGCAGCACAGGTAGAAGATTATTAGCGCCTCCTCCAACAGGAGCAGAATCAATTAAATGCCAGATGAAAAATAGAACCGCAGTCATGGTGCAGGTCTCTAATGATAAGCAGACATTTAATGCCTTCATATGATGAGCTGGGGGTCAAGAGGAGATACAAGCTCACTGATCTGATTGAAAGCTAAAGGCAGCACTTACTGGACAAGTGCTGTTGACAAGGACCTTAATAGCCTCGACTGAGTACTTAGTCACACCTGCCGGCTGAGAGAATGAGTCGTGATGAAGGTTCGCTTTCTCTGACGCTGCAAAACCTTCAGATGTAAGGGTGCAGGATTGCAGAGCTTTATTAGAAATAAGAATGGGAGACGGGACTTGCATATGAAAATTGAGGAGTACGCCCTTTGCAAAACACATTTAATAATTGATGAAGAGTGTGTTTGTCGAGGTAGATCCAACAGTAAACATACTCTTGCATTTTGAAGGAAATAAAGCCCTTAGGAGAGGTATTTGTACAAATCAGTTGCTGCACTCTGAAACAGAGAACACAGCAGTCCTTTCAAGGCAATGTTACATTGGCAAAGCTATTTGCCACTCAAGGTAATCTGCACTGTCGCTACGTTTCCAAGGAGAAATTGTGACACTGAACATGACAGCACAAGCATGATAATGTACACTAAAAACACCAAATGCATGTCTGGGGATTAACATGCATTAACATGCATGAGGAGCAAGCATATATATATATATATATATATATATATATATATATATATATATATATATATGGCCAAAACAGGCTGCCACAAATAATTTCTAATCATATACTGCAGTGCAAATGTTCCTAAAAAAGCCGGGCCTTTTAGTGAGTTGTTTTTCAAGGAAAAATTGTGATAGGGAGAAATTGGGCTCAGCTTTGAGGCTAACCTTTGATCGGCCTCTTCACAAATAATTTCGCAGGCTCATTGTGGCTAACGCAGGCTCCTGCCACCTGTACTTCACTGAAGGGGAAAATACTTAGTAGTAAATGACGGAGCTTGTCACCGTGGCAACAACAGACCTAAACTGCACCTGTACTATTTGCCCAGAAATAACAACTTTCATGATTCTGGTATTTGCATAAGCCCATACACCCACAGAGAGAGAACTACCAGGCTCCCAGCAGTATTCATATCAAGACTTGTGCCTCTGGCCAGCTCAACATGGACAAGGGGGCTTCCTTTTTTTCCCCCTACACAGCCCAGCAGCCGCCGCTCGCCTTGGCCTAATCAGGTCCTGGAACATCTACTCAAGAGGAGATGGGACCAATTAGTCTGCTGTCTGCCTCAAAGAGAGACAATCACGTCGCACTGGTGTTATTACCTGAGTATGTCAGTCTCCTAAGCAATAACAAACATGCCAAAAAAAGTACGCAATTGTTTACAATGTGATTGGTTGCTATGATTAAGGTTATCAGAGAGGCAGCTTGGCCATATTTCTGTTGATGTAATGAAAGGTTGTGTAAAGAGATTCCTCTCTCGAGCCGAGTCAAGAAGAATAAATGGTCTCAAATCTCACTTGGTCTGCAGTGAGAAAAAAACAAAACAGACAAAAAAACTCCTGAGTCAGCGAGTGTGTGTGTGTGTGTCAGAGAGTAAATTGTGCCATTGCATTTCTAATTTTGCCTTTACAAACCAGTGACAAAAAAAAAAATATTTTCAATACAATTGATTATTGAATAACTACACCACTGGCAAAAATAAAAAAATAAATTAAAAAAAAAATAAAAAAATGAAATTGCCTTTAATATACTGAGCTAAGAGTCTGGCAGAGTTAATTTTACTTCACTCAATATACTGTAAAATCCAGCCCAGGCAGTTTCACACGTTCATATTTTGAACCAAAGGGTTCTAAAAGAGAGCAGAGCTCTGCCAAGGTCAATTTAAGCTCATCGTGTTAAATTGATCTGCCCAAATTTTAATGGGTTTTTCCTCCCTTAGCTTAGGCAACAACACCCAACCAAGGTTCAAGAGAATCTGCCTGCGAGTTTTTCCATGATTCTGTTGACGGTCAGACAGACAAAGCAACCAACATGAGTGAAGATTTAACTTGTAATACTAGAAGATGATTGGCACTGGACCAAGAGTGGTCTTCCACCGTGCCTGGAGATCTTAGGCAAGCAAACAGCATCCTCTTTAAAACTCTTTTACGTTTATCATATGGAGTTTTCTTAAACTTAATGTAATCAGAATTCTAAACCTTTTCTCAATTAATTTTCACCACACGCGTAAAGTCAATTTAATTTAACCCAAACCCACATTTTGAATCAATCATGTGATTGACAAAGTTTTCAAAATTCCCCTCTTCCTATGTGACAGACAGAGCTGGACAGAGATAAGATTCTATTTGAGATATCTGAATGTTTTTCGAAGGAACACTGCAGCAGTGACATGGCAAAGAACTAAAATTGAAAGAAAACGGCAATAACAAACATGAATAGATGAGACAGATGAGGAAGAAAGGGATGACGGCAAAAATCATCACGATGCGTGGAAGGACAAAAAAATAGCTTTCAGATTAGAGAAGGTGATGACCAGAAGCTCCATCATAACTCTTCTCTATTCTGATAACCTTGTCAGGCTGAATATCAGCTCAGTGATCACTAAAATCAGTTTTTATGTTATTTCAGATAAAGAGCCGGCTTTGAAGAAATTTGTGGAATAGAAGCTTGTGGCTCTTAAAATAAGTAGTCAAGTCGAAATCGGGAGCAGAATCAACTAGCCGGGGTAGTTTGTAGGGCGTTATTTATTCCCCTAATTGATCAATGGTGTGTGTGTGGTTGTCGGTACACCTGTGGCCCCACAATCTCCTGAAATGAGCATGTCTGAAATCAAATCTGATGTGCCTCAAGCAATATTTACTACATCGGTGCTAAATCCAACTGTGAAGTATGGCGTGAAGGTGCCTGCACATGATGTTGTGTGAAATTTTACATGGTGTTCCTGTTTATATAGACGCATCCCGGATCTGTCCAGAGGGAGCTGCATGTCAGTCATTTTCTCCATCCAGTTTGCATATCAGGTGACACTCTCATATTAATCCATCACCTCTCCACCACTCACAGCTTTGGCTTTGCTGAATGGCTGATACAGGCTATCCCCATGCAGGGCCATGTCTGGTGAGAGCTTAACAGGGCATATCTCTCCCTGCTCTTCAATGCCCACAGACAGCACTCATGCCCCAGTCTAAGAGCCAGCCCAGCTGCTCTATTCTGAGCTGCATGCATGGCTAGTCTGTCTGGAAGAGACAGATAGCCTGACACAACACCACGGCTGCTGCTGCCACCGCTGCCGCCTCTGTGACCCACATGACAGGAGAACAGCAGGAATTATGGATAAAGACGACTAAATTCCCCATTCAGATATCAGGAAGGTTCATATCATCGCAGCTGTCTGTATTTTTTCGTATTCATCACCGAAAACTGATTGCAGCTAAGTTCCGTAATTGTCAGATTTAAGAATGCCGTAATTTCCTGACTATAAGCCGCTACTTTTTTCACACACTTTGAACACTGCAGCTTAAACAACGATGCAGCTAATTTATGGATTTTTTTTACAGGCTAACGCAATTCTTTTTTTTTTTCTTGCCGCAAACGCAATTCATGCCGCCAAAACATTTAGCCTCATCACATCAAACCAATGAATTTAGCAAACAGGTCTAAGTGGACCAATGAAAAGCACTAAATTCTTCAGATCAGTTATATGTGCTTCATGTGCACACCTTTATCATGGAAAACACACAAATAAATGCATATGACACAGCTTTCAAGTTAAAGGCATTACGTACATACATACGTACTGTAAAAGCGTTTACAGTACGTATTGGTATGTGTAACCAGTACGTATTTAATTAAAAATTAAAATATTTCTGTGTGGTGGTGAGCACCGTTGCCTCATAGCAAGAAGGTCGCAGGTTCAACTCCCGGCCTGGGATCCTTCTATGTGGAGCTCGCATGCTCTCCCCGTGTCTGCGTGGGTTCTCTCCAGGTACTCCGGCTTCCTCCCACCTCCAAAAGCATGCTGAGGTTAATTGGCTACTCCAAACTGCCCGTTGGTGTGTGTGCGAGTGTGAGTGGTTGTCTGTCCTTCATGTGGCCCTGCGATGAGCTGGCGTCTCGTCCAGGGTGTACCCCGCCGTTCGCCCATTGCCAGCTGGGATCGGCTCCAGCACGACCGCGACCCGGAATAGCCGGAATAAGCGGAAGACAGTGAATGAATGAATGGAAATTTCTGTGTAAATATCTTGTGTTACAACATGGACACCTGCAGTTTATAGACAAGTGCGGCCTTTATATGTAACTTTTTTTTTTTGTCTTTTTAAAGTTAGAGGGTGCGGCTTATGTTCAGGTGCACTCAATAGTCCGAAAATTACGGTACACATTTGTACATTTTTTGCTTCCTGTCTGTAGGAAGAGTCAGCCAAATTATTTGCATGAAGCCTGTTTAGTCATGCCAAGTCCTGTTAAGAATTTGCATTGTAAGTCTTCCATACATAGAGGATGGTGGGACTGACTAACAGCCTGACAGCTGCTAAAATTTCATAAAACACTCGTGCAGCTTTCTAGTTAATGTCTTCTTATTTACATGCACTGGCACATCTGGCAGGCTGAATAAATACAAGCATCTGCCAGAAAAAAAAAAGTGGAGGGCTAAAGTCTGCTAGCAGGCCAGGTAGCATTTAGCCAGTCAGCAGTAGCATTTTAAAATTGCTTAAAATTATACAAATGTCCAGGAAGTTTTTTTAGAAAGCTGTGGCCCATATATTCTGTCTGATTTCAGTTTAGCAAGTTATTCAAGGATGAATCTGCAACATCTTTTTTACTCTGCCACCATGTACGGTAGCGCCGTGATATATGAGGTGAAAATCATTAGCAGTCTATTTTTGATTACATTTCCATACGCCAAGGAAAAACATGTGCTTCTGTTATGTTAATTACACAATTACATCCAGACGAAACAAACTACTGGTGAATGATGACGATGTTAATTGTTTGATTTTGTTGAACTCAGGGCAGAGAGTGAATAATTTAGGTTCCCAGCATGTAAACGAATGTGAGACAAACATCCTGCTGATTCATGATATATCATCCGGCCTAAGTTTCTCAGAGAAAGACAAGTAGAACTTTGCACATACTGCATCTTTTTCAAGTGTTCAGTAATGATGCCGAGCTTTGAGACGATTTTGGCAAATGGAGGCAAATGGAGGCAAACAGGGTTGCGCAGCGAGTATGTGGCCAAAAAAAGCATTTTCACAAAGTGTTCTAAAGCAGTAGCTGTAAGACAGTGAATAAAGTGGAGGCACTGCTGGGATACTGAGAGATTTCATTTACTAGCTGCATCTAATGAAGCCTGCTCCTATATGTTATTGGCTACAACAGTGTTTGATGCTCTCCAGCTGTCAACACCTAGAGCCGCTCTGAGCAATAGAAATGATATGATGCCAGTTTAAAAGCAATTGGATTTGCTGCTCCTCTGGTGATTTTTACTCATTGCTACTCTGCTCTTGTGGAACTACATGATCTACTTGCAGCAGGAGAGTACAGTGTGTCATTCCAGTGTTAACAACTGACTGTGACTGTTAGTGTTTGCTGCTTGACTTTTGAACCACGTACATGTAACCATAATCCCGCTGAAGGTTATCCACAAGTTAAAAAAAACATATTTTTCTCGCTCTATCAGTGACTCGCAGTAATCCCAGTTGTTTGATCCTGCTACTCAGAGCTGATCATTAGCTTACAAATCACAACCTGGCTCAGTGTGTTGTGTGAAGACCTTTGCTTCCATTACTACTACGGTGGCCAGGATGACTCAAGACAAATGCCAAAGCCACAATATGACAGCAAAGGTCACAACACAATGACTTAAGGCACAATTGACAAGAGTCACAACATGATGTCAAAGACAAAAGCCACAACACAACACCAAAAGTCACAACACAAATGCAAAAGCCACAACACAAAGGCAAAAACCACACAACTGTAGTCAACAACCACAACGGAAGTGAGCGACAACTGGTTTTTGGACAGTACAATACGAAGAGGGCATCATTAATAGTGTAATGTTGTGCAATACCTAATTTTACATTAACGTCTCCACACAGCTAGCTTCATATTAGCGTGACGTTAGATTGCAAAGTACACACATGTGTAATTATGAAGACGATAAACTAAATTGCTCATTTCTAACAGTCACATTCTAACCACAGATAATATTAGATACCACACAACATTTCACTAACAGGCAAGAAACAGCAAAAATTGTGCCTTTGCACATTTTATTGTTGTTTAAGACATCTCAGCCACTGTACTGTGCTAATAAAGGCTGATATATTGAATTGAATAGAAGCAGCCTAGTGTCTCAGTATTTCTGTAAGCACTGACTCTGTCCTGTTGGTATCTATGACAACAGCAGCATAGACTGTTAGCTAAAGTTAGGGACACCATTAAAGGAGATGAGAACAAAGACACGATGACACTTTTCTGGTGGTCCGCTTGCTTTGTGTGATAACAACATGTGTTATGGAAGCATGTCGAGATTATGGGATGGTTCCCAAAGTTGAAAATGATGTTTGTTTCTGCTCTCATTTGTTGAATGAAAACGAGCTCTTGTTCTTAGATGTTAATAATTTCGTCTCATGTGGTTTAAAATCCCTTGCTTCTGTCCTTTTGAATTTACCCAAAGTGTAAAAATTTGGCTTGGAGCTATGGGCTCTCTGCTGTACTACATCAAATACTAGAGAGACGTGCAGTAATATCCAGCTCAAGCAAAATGTTTTCCTTCCTCAGTCTTAAGATACTGCTGCCAGAGTAAAGAGGTTTTTGAGCTAAAAGCAGGTCACTGTAACCAAGCCTAGCAAATCTCCACTTATGGTATTAAGACATTAACTTGGTAGCCAGCTACTCAAGGATGTTATCATGGCATAAGCAGATTACCATATCCTTTGCATTAAAGCATGCTATTTACAAGAAGGTTAATTTTATGATGCAATTTTTCACAGCTGTGACTGTCATCCGACCAATCGGCTAGCTGGAGCGCACTCGACTGTCTGATGATGACGTGTTTCTGCTAGCACCTTTCATACAAACATGTGGCCCAAAGTGCTGTCAGATTGTGACAAAAAAGTCTTTTAAAACAAAATGTAGAGCATTGAAAACAGGGAAAAAAATAAAATAGAATAAAATGAACACCCGGGGTGAGCGATATAAATACTTGTGATTGATAGTTAAAGACTTAAAGAAACACTAGAAACTAAAAAATAACTGCCAGTAAAAATTTAAATCATTCCAAATTGAAGGCAAGATTAAAGGGGTCTTACGCTTCCTTTTTGAAAAATACCACGAGAGCTTGTTCTAATATCCAGAGGCAGAGTGTTCTACAGTTTCAGGGCATAAAAACAAAAGCTTCACCAGAAGTTTTAGTTGCCACATAAGGAACATTTAATGGACCAGCAGTAGAGGACATTAGAGATCTTGCAGTAGCACAAGACAAGATCTCTGATATAGGCAGGAGCGTGGCCATTTGAATCTTTACAGACAGACAATAATAAGCAACAGAGTTTCTTTGGTCATAAATGTGTAAAACATTTTTTTAATCAATTAATAGAGCAAGACCCCCTTCATTATACCCTAAATGCCCAACCGGATGATTTACTGCATGCTTTTAAGGGGAAGAAGAAGGGAAAAGTCTTCGCCCGTTTCATACACTTTGATAGTAAATTGCTGGGACAAGGCCCTTCAAAACTCCCTGTGCAACCAGTGACAAGGGAACAGAAGTCGTATGGCTAAGTGACAGGTGTTTAACTCTGACCAGAGCCCTCAGGACGTGTTCAGGCCTCCAGGACTACACTGAGGAGTGCTGACACAGAGATAATAAGCAGAAAGCCTGCCCTCAGAGACATGTCTCACAAAAAAGAAAGAAAAAAAGATCAAATGAGTCATATTGATAAAAAAGTGAAAAAAGGAAGCAGCTGACGGTCGTGTTTGCTGAAAAACAAGACAATGGCTGCACTTATTGATTCAGACCGGAGACAGAATGTTCCCTGACGGTTTTCTGACCAACATTGGTTGTTGTTTTTTTTCATCTCTCATCAGCATCTGCTACTAAGTGAGATTTTATTTTTAGAGGTGCCATTTGCCTCGTTCTGCTTAAAGCTGTGATTTTTTGTGTCTGTTTACTCTCCATTTGCATGTAATAAATAATTTAGTTATTTAGTATTTAGTAATTATAGTTTCCCCATATTGACAAATTATTACCAATCAGCAGGTTTAATCATAATTTTGTGACATTCAATGATCATTTTAAGGCATTTTCTTGCCTTATCTCTACAGATATTCATGGAGAGACAAGGAAAATAATAGCAAAAAAACAGATTAGTATGTCTGAAGGTGAACTGTCTTCTACATTAAAACATTCAGTATACAGTATAATCTGCATTAAGGTTCAATGATAATAAATAGTCTCAATCAATAAAACAAGTGGAACAAAAAATACATCAGATAAGGCAACAGAGATGAAAATACACTTTAAGACATAAATGTGCCATTTATAAAACAACACTTGAAAAAGCTAGCAGTTCATGACACGATTATCATAAAGAGTCATGTCATTGGAGATAAAAAAAAAAAAAAAAAAAAAAAACACTTTCTCAGTTGCAGCAAACAGCACAGGTACAGTTGGGAGTTGAGGGGAATCTATACCTGCCTGACCTGATTTAATCACTTGGTGCCATGGCAACGGTGACAAATCTTTCAGTAATACAGAGCGGAGCAAAATCCGGGGGAAAAAAAAATGCTACCAACACAAGGGACGTTGTGATTGACAGCGCAGCACCCCAACAAACACACACACACAGACCAGCGCGCACACAGACGCGTGCGCGCGCACACACACATACACACACCACCGGCAGCAGCCAGAATAAGCATCTCTGATCTTTCTTCTCCAACTCTGACTAATGAGCTGATGGTGAGAGATTTATGAAATCTCGGCTTGTCTTTCAAAACAGAGATATCAGGGTGGAACCATCAACCAGGACCTTTCATGTACGTGCTCACATTACCGTTACATTTTCTGCTGATCCACAAGATTATATCATCAATGTAGGGTATTTTTTTTTTACCAGCTAGCAGGTTCTCATGGTCTATATTTAACCCTAAATGTGAGGCGATACAGCGGTATTAATATGGAAGGTGACACTGCTGCTTCTACATTTAATGAATGCCCTGCTGTTATCATCCCTTTGGATCCACAGCCTTTACGGTTCTGAAGCTAAGTCATTTAGTTTGTGAAGAATCTCGGCCAGGTTCCTCTTGTGAGAGCACAGCTCGCCATCAGAGGAGCAAACTTTCCCACGTTTCCCTCCACAGAGTCATCTGTTGACATGGATCTTTCCTCGCCACATATAGATGCCTAAAATGTCTCATTCTGTGGGCGGGTGGGTGTGTCGTGAAAACTGATTGACGAACAATTTCGTACTCAAACATAATATATATACAAAGTAGTCTTAGTCAAACTAAGATCTCCAAAAACATTGCAGTTATTCTTTGATTAACAGGCATCTCACGACAGCATTGTTTAAAGGAAGAGTGTGAGGGAAGAGCCATGAAGGGTGAAGCTTGCTACATCAGTGCAAAAAATAAAAATAAGACTGCGTAGTGGTAGCTGGCAGGTATAGTAGTGTGCAGTGAGTAAGCCCTACTTCCTAACACCTTAAGAGATGCGACAAACATTAACACCTATTGGGTGTAGCTACCATGCTAGCACACCCGCCTCCGATGCCTGAGGTTTTTAAGGACTATGGTTGTCTACACAACGCTGGTTACAACTGCAGTGTTTGATGGGCCAGTGAATCGTTCAGTTAGAAAATGTTAGAAAACGGGGGGAAAAAATGCCAAACCATTATTTTCCACAGACAAACTTTGTTTTCAGTGTTGTTTTTTGTTTTTTACAAACACTACAAAACAGCAAATATATTCAACCAAAAAGCATCTTTGCTTGATATTTGCTCAGTTGTGTTTTTGTTTTAATTTCAATACAAAGGTATGCATCAAGCTTGCAGAAATATTGTTCCAACTACTTTATAAATGTGTACAAATCAAACTGGTGATTATCAGATGTTTCTTTTCGTTCATTTATTTTCAATATTGTCAATTTATTGTATCTTTTCAATCTATCATTGAAAAGAGCTGATTGTGCATTGAAAGCAGGCGAAAGAGTAATCTCAGCCTGTTAAACGGCAGCGGCAGCAGCAGCGGCAGCAGCAGCGGCAGCAGCAGCGGCAGCAGCAGCAGCAGCAGCGGCGGCAGCAGCAGCAGCAGCAGCAGCAGCACGGGACTCGAAAACTGAACCCTGATGACACATGTTTGTGATCTTTAGCCAATCTCAGCATCAGCCTCTGACAGGGGCAGCGGGTTGCTTCACAGCAGCTTTGATGAAGGAGGAGACACCCTCCTCTTCCTCCTCAAGGCGAGCACACAGGTGAGCAAAGAGGACAGGGGGAGGTTTGGCAGCTGGGGTCCTCGCAGTCTTTTCAGGCATTCATTATTTAGCCCATCTAAAAATACATCAGAGGCTGCCTCCCTTCCAGCACATGCTGCATCTGAATTTCACAGCATCCTACTCTCAGCGGCTCAATCTGATCCAAGGAGATGCTTGATCTACTGTACATCAAGATAATGTATGTGCACGCAGGCACAAGCACGGCAGCGCGAAATGTCACAGACGCACAAAGGCACATAGATACTCATTCAAAGGAGAAAAAAAATGTAGAGGGGGGCATTCATACACTGACATAATAAATTACATGCATGAATTTAAAAATGTTGGCTAACATTTGTTTATGGTCCAAGTCATGCGGAAATATTCAAAGGCACAATCTATGGTGCATCCCCCTATTTGCACCAACGTCATAGCAATCTGACAGTAATTTGTACACAAGCAGAGCTCACAACACCTCAGGAAAATTAGCCAAGTGAACCAGATATGCCCCACAGGCAGCATCCTCTTAACACCATGTATCCCCAATGAGTTGCACATGCTGCCTCCTGTTAGAAAGTGCTCTGCGTCTTGGGCTTGTAATTTAAGACGCAGTCCGTGAAATCAAACATCTAACAGGTCACAGATTGGACGGCGATCGTTGTTAATTGCATTGGGGAGAGAATGTCAACTTAATTATTTCAGCTAGAGCGAGAAAAGATTCCTTGCAAATCTATTAGACACGTATATGCTATGCAAGTCGTGTACTATTTCTCACAAGTCAATAAAGCGAATGTCCACCAGGACAGACGAACCTTCCTCCCAGGCCAGCTGTGAATTAGACAGACATAATCCAGTGGTTAAACCTGATCTGATTAGGTTTGTGTGCCACTAATGTCCGCCAAATCTATAACAAATCGATACAGACTCAGACATCTTGATTTATTTGCTCATTAAATGAGGACGTCATCCGCCATAAATATCAGATATCAAATGCAACACCTTTTTTCTTTCAGCATCACAGAAACATGAAAGTGAAAAGAGCTGGCATTTTTGTGTGATGAATACGGTTACGCAGCAATCGCAGACTTTGAAACACATGAAATACAATATAACTGATGGATACGCGAGGTAAATGGCTTTAAATATAAGGTTTGTGACTGAAGTCATCTAAACAAGCACAGAGACGTTGCTGGTTATGCTGGTTAATGATTTTCAGTTTCAGTTTATCTCCCCATCAGCTCAACATCCAATTGAAACAGTTCTATGTTTAAAGGCAAAGTAAACAGATCAATTTTTACATTTCAACCCCTCATGGGACAAACTGCTCTCAGGGGCCAAACACAAATCATAGCCCACCTCATGCGCAACCCGCCAACACTGGGAATATGTCAAGCACAACAAATCATTGCTCTGAAATCAACATTTCACATCTTTCTTTGCGATAAGTAAGAGCCGCAAACGTGTCTGTCAGTGCGAGTGCTCGTGTTATTTTCTCTTTTGGCCCGGCAACCACGCACAGACACCGCAGCAGGCCGCACACAGGGAGATCCTGATGTTTTGCATGCATCACAAAACTCAGCACAATTCAAGTATATTTCGCCTCACAATTGTCGCCATGCCCCAGTTAAAAGCAGGGACTAATGGGAACCCAGCTTTGAGGGAGGTAAAAGTATTAGCATGGGAGACGGGACCAGGGAAGGGAAAAGCAGACTACTTCAAAGACTGAATGTGAGTCGGTGGCTCAAAGCATGCTGATCGTACGTGACATGAAATCTAGAGCAGGATCTTCGCAGCTCCACGGAACAGATGGAGATGAGATTTTACATCACTGAAGGATATAACAGATAACTATCAAACTTTCTGAAAAATAACTCCACTGTAAAAAAAAAAAAAAAAAAACCCTTTGCTGAGTCTGAGATGACATTTTATGCTACACACATCAAAGTGGGTCACACATTTTAAATGTTTCTCAGCTGTTTTATTGCCAAGACAGACACAGTAAACCACTGTAGACCTGCTCAGATTGTAACGGGTTATATAACATTTTGAGCTAAAAATAAATAAATAAATAAAATAAAAAAAATAAAAAATAAAAAGATATTAAAAATTGTATCATGCAAACTATGACCGCCTCCATGTTTGTCTAAAGTGTTGGGTTCAAGAAATTGATCTGATTTTGTATCAAACAAGTTGCAAAGGGCTCATTAAGCTAAATAAAAAAAAAAACACATCTATTTTCTTTTGGGGGAGGCAAGTGGGTAAATCTAAATAGACCAAACAAAGTTTGAATTCACTGAATATCATTCTGAGCTAAATATGTTTTAATATTTAGACCTGTGCTGAGTACAGTCATATATAAGTTTGATAAGAGACATAAAAGGATTCAAAAATGTTGTTTCTCAACTGGATTCAAATTTTATAACATTCTGCAACCTGTACCCTAATGCTTCAGCAAATTGAAGAAGAAGAAGAAAAAAATCATACTATCATCTTCATCTCTCTCATCTCTCAAGAGAGAAAAAGCAAGGAAGCTCTCACACTGCCAGAAGCAACACATACATTTAAACACACTAACAACTGTGTAATACAGAAACTATATTAACTCTAATTTTGATTTTAATCTTGAATGCAAATCCAGCAAACAGAAATGCAAACCAGAGAAACTGTCTTGACTATGGAGGCCCCCCTGGATCTCTCAAATCTTGCGTTGGCCCTCATAAGCCCCGGTAGAAAGTACTTTTACTTGACACACACCTCACAAATTTAATATTCTAAGTGAGGAGGCTGTTTTGAATGATGAATCCACTCATTAATGATGCATGTTTTGGAAACAGGACCTCTTTTAATGGTTGTTGTCTCGTAATACGGAAAAACCGAAATCTCAATACCTTGTGTAAGCAAATGCGAGAAAACATGGGAGCTTACATGCTGCGGCGAATGACACACCTTAGATCTGGAAATACAAGCTCCGAGTGGAGCCGGGTCTGGCCTCCCTCTAAATCAACACAAGGGTAAGCACATCCAGCTATTTACCTCTGCTCTCTCCTCCCTCAGCCAGGGCAGCACACTCACATCCAGATCTGCAGCAGACAATGGACTATTTATCTCAACCCTCTCTATCTGTCAGCTCCCAGGACACATGTGGGCAAGTTCAGCTCTTCACTGTATCTGTGCAAGCATGCATTTAGAACTGCGAGTAAAAAAGAGAAAAAAAAAAGAAGAAAAAAAAAGAAAGAAAAAAACTGTTTTCCTCTTAACAGGCAATGCTTGAGTGATCTAGTCTTTGACTCCAGGGCAAGTGGTTTGACACAGACAAATACCTTACCTTACAGTTCCCTGTGGCAATGCAAGAATGTAAGTGTGCGTGTGTGTGTGTGCGTGTGTGTGTGTGTGGGGGGGGGGGGGGGGGGGGGGGGAGAAA